>JAQGAP010000313.1:0-41896 GCA_034697805.1 Orchesella bifasciata | reverse complement strand
GATAGCAATGCATTGTGCGGACTAAAAACTCTAGGCTTTCATAATATGGTTTTGTAACGATATTACTTTCCATGGAATGGTATCAATGCCAATCCTCCGCTTTGTCTAACCTCATCTTGGTAAACACAATTATCTTGATAACCATTTCTAAGCATAACAACTTTGCCATAGTATCATTCAAGTTACTTTATGCTAATGTATTTCATTGTAATTAGGTTTTTCATTAAAAACGTTTTTGAAAGCTTTGCAATAATCTTGAATGTAAATTTTTGTTTGGAGATGAGTAAACAAACGAATATTTCATAACGGTGGTGGATGGATGTTATATGAAGATTTAAGAATAACAAATACTTGATAAATATTGATAAAATCACTCTGCCAATGTTGAGGATGGATGGTGATTGCTGCTAAACCCCCAAGGAATCTAGTCGACATCATCATCATCATCAGGTAAAAATCAACAAGGAAGTGTGCAAAGTAAAAGTGGTCCGCGGATGATGAATTTACGTCAGTGATGTAAGAGGAAACTACCAAATTTTGACTTGGAGCAAAAATGAGGGCACGTCTACAACGTCGAAATAGCACAACCAGCAAGCTAACCTTCCTTGAAACAATAAACAGGAACCAAATTCTCCTTTTGTAATATATGAGCACACAAAGCGAACACAGATAAGGTTTTTGAAGCCTCCAAACGCTTTTGTTAGCGAGCTCATCCATTTCTCAGAATGAAAAACTTATGCGGGGAATGCATGACGGACTTAAAGTGGATGGATTAACTTTGCATAAATAAATGTTATAGCTCACAAAAAACAGGACAGGCAGAGGCAGGCCCAGGAGTTATCGTATGACAGCTTAACACTCCACTTGTTTCATGTGCTCGCATTAGCAGCAACTTCTGTCAACCCTTTCCTGGTACTGGAATCTGACTATGTCACGGCTTTTGAACTTAATGCTCCTAGTGAGCCAAACCAATAACAACCCTGAAATGGTCGAAATACGATAAATTTTGGGGATCATCAATTGAATGAATATGGGAAATATTAGGGTTATTAATCATCTAGGTATATTAGAAATCTGAAAACTGTCAGCTTAAAACATTTCCAGAATTAGCTGAACCAGCTCACACTTCACAACTTGTGGATGAGAACGGGGCTATAATATCTGTAGCATAATGTCGGATGCCAATTCTCAGAAATTAGTAAAAAGAATTGGAGCATGGAGCATGATATTTTAGAAATCTTCATGTGGCATTTTGTTGCTCCTTTTGTAATGCAAAATATCAGGATACATAAAATTGCTTTTACGATTATGAAGTACTTAAACCGGATCTAGGGAAATCAGACCTAATCTCCATATATATTTATTCAAATTTGCAACAGAGAGTTCTCCTTATTTTGTCGTTTTACGATTCAAACATGTTCTCTGAAACGTATGGGGGAATGAATGTGTGGCTTCATTTTTGACTGCGCTTCGGAAAGTCAAGATTGTTTATATTAGCGAACGATTTTCCGTAGAATTATTTTTGAACTGTTTCCAGGACTCAGCCCAATGTATTCCCGTTATCTATTGAGACATCTTATTTCCTAGAAGCTGAAAAGTGTAATTTTTCATGCACATTATCCGAGTTAAAGTTCCATGAAAATCTTGTTCGAGCCTTGCAGCTTTCAGCCCCGCATGTTGGTGGTTAGCTGTATAGCCACGGTCTGCATGTATGCATGATGGCGCGACAAATGCATGTATATCTCCTTACTTACTTCCACTTCCACCTACAATCATCATGATTCAACATCACATTCACAGAAGGCTGATATATTACAGTGTGTACTTTGGTTCACTTCCATTTTCATCGTTTCTCCACCATCGAGCGACCAGCTCTTGTGTAGGATGTTGTTGGAAGCAACCTGTAATTAATTTCGTGATCAAGACGTCGCAATATCGTACTCGCATAACGAATCCTTCCTTACTCGCAAGGCATGCAAGGAGGTAAGGTACAACAACATGGATAATTCAACACATGCTATTTATTTACCAAGGGCGGTGGCGGCAGTGATCTACACGATAGGATGCGATGCGATGCTTGTTCGATTTACAAAAAGGAACGACCAAACCGAACTGTATAACACAACATATCACATTAGAAGAGCCACAATAACTTCCCTGCATGCTATGAATTCTTTGTTGCCCAAGTTGTAAAAGTACCCCGTATTCGCGTTTACAATATTTTAGTGTCTACGAACGGACGGTAAGAAAGGTAAAACCGAAATGAAGCAACAAGATCATCATGGCCCGAGGGCAGGTGAATAGAGCTGACTTAAGCGTTTCATTTTCCTTTGTATTCCCCCTGAAATTTTCAGCAAAGTGATTGAGAAAGGGAACTACAACCAAGTCCGGCATGGTGATAGGATAATCATCATGTGGTCGATCGAAATATTCTTGTATTTAGACAGATATAAAAAATATAGTCTCCCAGTTTACCCTACAATGAGTTTACAAAAATTAGCAGCCGCAATGTGTCTCCCTCTTTTTAGGTTGTTGATGCATTTCTCAATCCGAGTGTAATGCAGCAAGCGAGAAAAAAAGAGATTTCATGTAAAAGTTGTTATGCCTTTGCTACAACTTTAAACCGTAAATTTAGGCAGGGGTGCAGATGGTGCTCGTAGAATTTGGTTTGTGTTATTATTACCCATTTACTTGCATACACCAATTACATTGTTTTGCTACCAAACCAATCCAAGTTTAAAAACGCAGCGAACAAACCTGTCCTTTTCCCTCAATGTGATGTAAATCGGAAAACAAGACGAGAAAGAAGTTTTGTTCGTACCTTTAAAAATAACCATCCAAATCCAACTCCATTCCTCACTCCTACCAAACCCAGACCTTTAAATACCCTTCTTGTACACAGCCTAAGATTCAAAAGCAAACAGAAAATGGTCAAGTAATCATGATGAGGACGCTGCTGGCAACATTACCATCTATCAGTGGGATGAACGAGATGCAACATTTCGTTTGATTTTATGAGCACTGATGCCTACCTTCCGAGTACAATGCAGAGGAAAGTAAGTTAGCGTCTTGTGAACTGCCCGGCGCTAAAAAGGTTTTTTTTTGTGAAGACAACGTCCATCAAATCTTATTCCTTCTTATCCATCCCATCCTTCAAATTTTGTACGCATGTAAAAAGTACAGAGAGTTGTGTTGTGTGCCAGCAGCATCTTTTGATTGTTCACCCTTTTCCTTTTTGTAAAGGTTCAGATTTGACGAATCATAATAATATATGTATTTGGCCAGATTGTGAGCAAAGCTGTGGATTATGTATGTATGATCAACACACTGCATTATAATCGTCTATCATTGAACTCTCGTAGCTGTTATTTTAGAAAGATAAACACAAAGCTTTAAGTAGTTCAGACACATCGTTGAGCATGAAAAAATATATGTTGGTGTTTCAATCCGCTTTTCCTTTGACTAGTTTCTAGATCTCTGTTTTTTATACGCGGGTGAATTGTTATTGGCATCGTCTTTTTGTTAGAGATGTTGAACGTGCATGCTAGATCAAAAAACTACACACACAGAAAGAGATAAATATTATCGGAGTAGTAAGTAAGTGAAGCCAGAGTGTAAAATGCAATGATAATTCTTTTATTATTAAAATGGTACTGTATAAAAGGGATGCTCCGTTGTGCACTTGAAGTTTGCTTCACGAGTCGGTCGCTCGTTCGTACCAGGTAGCGCAATGCAATGCAATGGTTGATTGTTGTATATACACTCAACTCAAATTACAATCGTCTACACACACATGAACTACAGGGAGAGATGAGCTTTTTTGTATGCGTGCAATGATTTAGTTCTTTGTTCGTGCGATGATGTTGATCATGTTGGATGGTTGTTGTTGATGTTATGCACATATAGGATGACGATGATGTGATGACTATGATGAGCAACCATTATACTGTTACAAATCTATGCATTGAACCAATCCGTGCAATTTTGATTATGAGAGTAATGATGATAATGACGATGACTTGCTATCTACTACTAGGGTGGATGTGGAAGAGATTGAAGCATGTTTGGGATTTTAGGTTGTGGCTCTGTTGTAGATCATCATTCTCATATCATCCCCACCTAGATGTGTGAGTGTGTGTAGCTGTACTTGACTATGAGTTTTATGTTGCGTCTTTCCACTACAGTACTAGACATGATTGCCCTTTCGAGATGTGGGCTTGATGAGCAATGCGAATGTTTGTGTGTAAACATGTGTTTGTCAGGGTGAATGAATTTTCACTCGAGTGCATTGGAAACAGCGACGCATTATCTAGAGGCTGCCTTTGTTGCATAAAAATGGCTGGATGGCAGAGCAGTGAGTTACATGTATGGGAGCAGCAACCAAGTATTAAGCAGTTTGTAGCTGCCTGTTCAAAAAGTGATTTATAATGCAATTATTAGGTCATCAGTACAGGACTACAACGTACTAGTGAGATATGGTTACTTTTAAACTAGGGTTTGAGAATTTTATAATTTAATCTATACAATGCATTAGCCGGTTTTTAAAACCATGCGCTTATCTGTGGTAACCCGCATTGCAATTTGGAACTTTCAGACTTGCATTTTAAACTCTCAAATGCTTTAAACAAAATTTAATTCAAGATTGTTGCAAGTATCAAGCTACATAAAATAACAAAGTAGTCAACATCATTGAAAAGCACAAGTCTGCTACATAAGTACGTAGCATAAGCGTTTAGAGTACAGTTAGTACATACACATAATACTGTATTGCTGAAATTGAAACGAGATCAATGCATCACTTCATAATTTGACCTTATCCTTAAGACCTAATAATACAATATAATATATAGTATACAATTAGTGTCAAGTAATATAAAAATTAGCGTCGCTAATTTCGCGTTGACAATTTTGAAGTTTCGCAGTGCGACAGTTTAATAAATAATGCATAACTTGAAATAGAAATCAGAGTAAATCTCAAACATTTTTTATCATCATAAGACTCGGGTATTTCCTAATTCCGCCAACAAAATTGGTCGATTTTGCATACACAAATTCATATTCGCAGTTATATCGCACTTTTTTAACGCCAACAAAATTTTAAAACAATTTTTTAAGTCTGGGAGAGATTTGATCACGTCATTCGACATATTAATTCAACGATTATAGGAAGGAACCTTACTTAATTAAAAATACGCCTTCATCACACTCAAACTTTAGAGCTAATAATGCTCTACGGTCAAATATGGTTTCAAGGAACGCAAATATTCATGTTTTCCTAATCGTATGGCTATTGACTACTTGTGAATTTTTGACGTGTGCTCAACATACAATGGGCATACAAGAGCACAACGACGCTAATCAAGTATTGGATCAGCTAAAAGTAATTAAGTGAATAGAATAATATAAAAAACAGAGTTGGCACGAGATACACGTCACAATTCATTACCAATTGTTTCTCAAGTGAGTGAAAATTGAATTGCTAAAATAGAGTTTAAATAGTTGATGTTGATATTGCCAAGCGAGTCTGTTGAAGCAATCCATCATATGCACTTTTGAATGCGTAAATCAAACACATACTAACTTTGTAATGCTAGCGTATCGTATCGTAGTCATAAGCATCAGGCACGGACACTGCTTTCAATATGTGTAATTATTTGCTTAAATGGCCAACAGTTTCATGAAACTATTGAAGTTTATGAAGTATAAATTTAGCGTGTGGACGACCCAATGTTGGGATTTCTCTAAGCTCCGCAAACCTAATCATAAGACCTTTGGAATTCACATACTCAAAGGGATTTCATAGCATTGTCCACACACATACAAAATGTGCCGTTTAATTACTCCTTTACGAACATTTAAGATGTGATAATGTTGAACTTATTGTGTTTCGTGGATTGAATCAGGAAGAGTGATCCGAATGTCTGAACTGTAATTGGGTCAGCGCCATCCTTGCTTGTTGAATGGTCAACCTTAATTTGTCTTAACAAACTTACATTGAGATTAAACTACGCTAGCTGTGAAACAGTACTCAGAGTCAATTATGCGGTTTGTGGAAGCCTTTTTTTAGAAAACAACTTGTTTGTTGGAGCGATCAAAGAATCACTGCATTTCTTTCCTTTCAAAGTATTGTAGTACTAAACTGAAGTTGATTCTTAATTATGTCTGATGAATGAATTTATGGAAAGTTTAAAAAAAGTAAAATTACACTTGAAATTACATGAAGTTTCAAGTTTGTGAGATGTAGCAAGTAATTGAACCTTTATTAAGGGGCTACGCTATTAAAGGATGCTTACAGTGACTGAAACAAATCATTATTTTCAAAAATTTTGGGTCCATTATGGTCATTGCCAGTTGGAAATTGAATTCTTCTTCGATAGACAGAAACTAAATAAAATTGGTATCAAGCCAGGTATGAAATCGACGTAAATAATGCGAGGAGTTTTTATTTGAGAGCTTTTCAGACTTTTATCTTTCGTTTGTTGAGACAATTGACAACGCTAATAGTTTTATTGTAAATCCCCATTTTAAAGTACATTACATTATTGCAAAAACTTACACCATGGATCTTTGTCATTAAAATGTCCTTCAAAAATATTTACAAACCTGCGTAAGAAAGAATCCACTGATTGTGAGAAGCATTGTGTATAGAAGCCAAGGCAAGGTCGTTCTAAATCAATCAGTGTACACAAACTCTAAAATAAAAGCCAACCGGAAATCAAATTATAAGCTTCTAATTTTTCTCTACGAAGGTCAACTGACAATGCGGCCACTATCAAGGTGAAGAACGTCCCCAATTTTATCTTGAATGCAAATTCGATTCGAATGCATGTTTTTATGACATCATTAGTAATATTTCCAGCAACGTGATGCTTGCGATTTTCTCAAGTATAAAGTATATGCATACGTTGCACGTTAGAAAAACTTCTAAGCCTTAACTGCCATGCAAGATGCAAGGCTTGCAATTTGCCATTTGCAAATGTAAATTCATCCAAGTTTTAGTCACTTAAGCTCCATTTTATTGAGGTCTGGAATGTGCATAAAATTTGTTTTCAACGCTAAGCCTCCTATAAAAACATGCGATAATCCTGTAATGAATGATTAAGTGCACGAGCAACAAACGGGATTTTGTTAATTTTATGGACTCTTTAGATGCTTACCACACATGATGTTATTGCTAAGAAAGAAACCGAAGCAATTTAAAATAAAAGACTGACGATGTCCTTTATTTTTTCACAAGAGGGAGGATCAAAGTTTTCTTATCGCCTATATGTTCCCTATACCATTGCGAACTGCTTGAAATATTATTTTTCTCGAATGATTATATTATATGCATTTTAACAACGTGTGTTGTTAGTAAGTTAGAAAATCGGATGGAAAAGGTAGCCTCCATATCATCTTTTCGTCTTGTGTATTTACGCAAATTCTGAACGATATCAATTAAAAAAGTAACGTATACAGCGGACTATAATATCCTCATAGTAATTTAGTTTCTGAGCCAAGTTTCAGACACGTGTACCCGCATCTTTACACATTTCACAATAGAAAAATAGCTAAAACATCCTACACTGCTTTTCCGTCTGGATGACAAATCAGTATCACTTTAGGAGGAGCCGGCCAGCTACCCAATATTGTCTTCAAGCTTACTAATTACAAGACTGGCAGCTTAATTGATATCCAGACGAAACTACTTAGCACTAATTCATCTCACACAGATCAAGAAAATTAGCAAACTCTGTGTAAAAGTCTTTCTTGTAACGTACCTTTCATACACGTTCATGTGTGAACACAACGTGCTGATAACGAGGAGCTTATCAATGAATTTGAATTTCATTCTAATCTAATTTTGAACCAAGTGCTTCGTCCGTTACTTCAGCCAAAGGCTCTAGCCAAAAAGGTTTATTACATTTGTGGATTTCAAATCTATATAAATTGAACGAAGGTTTTCCCAACTTATATGCATACAAGACGATCGTATTCTTGCTGCTTTTTGAGTAAGATGGTGATACAGTAAACGTAAAACATTTCGCCTGTACACACAAAGATACATAAATGTACATATTTATTATGAGAAGAGAGATGTTTGCTTGAGGCAAATGTTGTGTACCCACAAGAATCTGTGCTCTTCTGTTCGGTAACTTTTTGGTCGTTTGATCGCTCATAATACCAACATTACGTTGATATGATACACTTGAATCATGAGGCAAAACTCTCTCTTCTCCTCACTATTTTTGAGAGTGCAGCAAGCATCATCAACGCGGTGAGAAAACTTGGTGAAAAATAAGTTTTCAAAACGGATGGATGGATGGTGATGATAACGTGCATGTGTTGTAGAATCTCTGAACAATTTAACAATATAATGTGACATCCAAAGCGCATTTAAATTGCATTTAAAATATATAACTAAAGCAACAATGTTCTTCAAATGTAGAAATTCAACGGAAGCAAATCCTTTTGCCAACTTTCGATGCATTGCAGGCGTTGCGTTGAGTGTAGTCGTAATGTTGCAAATGTTCTTACAATTGCAGTTGGACGCGTTTGAGTAATCGCATCTTGCAGTTTATATTTTGTAAATAGGGTTTACTCGGTTTCAGCTACATTTAAAAATTTGCCTAAGTGTATTGTATGTACATACAGGATTCACAGAATTTTGTCTGTGCTCAAGTATGAAACTTACAAAAATGCAATACCGTTTCCGAAGCGAGTGAGTCAACCAAAATGGTATCTGTGTATCAAAGGTTTGGCATAGTTGGCAATAAATTGCTAAAATACATAAATAAAAAGTTACTGGTTTTTGCAAGCCAGAGTATTGAAAATCTCAGAAAAAATGCTTGAGTTTATCCTCGGCTCACCACGAGAGTAGAACTCTCATGCAAAAAGTGAGAATCCAATAATATTCGCATGTGATGTGATAGGATGTAACGTTTACGAGTTGAAGATCACCCCTCTCTCATGACTGCAGTAATAATGAGAGAAACTAAAAGAATGATATCCGCTTTAAGTTTATTTTTTGCTCCCCAAAATTCCTTTTGCTCCTACCCCAGTGCTACATCTTCCCCATCCCGATGGTAGAGACAAGCGAGTTAAATAATGCTTTACTTTTTTTTGAATCAAATGAGAATGAACAAAACATAATATATTGTGGGATGAAATTCTAGCTGGGCTAATTCTAGATAAGGTAAGATATACTGTAGACAGATTGCATTGCACACACGAAACATAAAAGTACCCCGAGCTCGTTTGAGCTTTGTTCTCTCTCCTCGGCCGTCGATTTCTTCGACTGTCTTCTAATCTTGCTGCTCTACCTTCACAAGCATACTTTTGTTACTTTGTTTTCCTTCTCGCAGGAGCAGGAGAGCAACATTACAGATACTTCTCTCCCCGTTTTTTCGTCGCTTCGCTGGGGCTCAACTCAACCCTCGTCGATCTTCAAGCAACTTACGTTTGCATCCGATGATGATAATGGTGGTGGTTTAAGTAGGAAAAAGAAACTCTCGCATCATGGGTTAGGTATAGGAGTCCGTGCATCCCTTCAAAAAGACTGTTTAAAACTGCTGTGAAGTATACAGCAAAAAATTGAAGAACGAAGGAGAGAGAAGACGAAGCAAAGCAGGCAATACTGACCTGAGATTGTGAGTGAGGGAGCCGAATTCTAGTTGGTGATGATAACATAGGGAAATGCACTCCACTGGATGCCATGCCATACTAACGTAAAGTATAAGTAAACCAAACAGAAGGAGTACGGTGACTTGCCTACATATGATACAGTCGTGCAGACAGATGAGACTGAGCTTGACAAAAAACCCAACTGTTCGAGGTTCGAGAGATTCCCAAGTTTACGTTCGTGCTTGTCTACTTTAGCCCACCAGTATATTGAACATTTTCATGATTCAATGCTGGGCTGCCTGCTCCCTATACTCAACACAATGCAATCATAACCATTCCTGCTTCGCTACATCGCCAAGATAGCTGTGTGTGTATTCAAAGCTTAGTTAGTTTTTGGTTCATGAAGCCTTGTTGTAAAAGTGGTCTAGTCTTAGTCGCTCTTGGGTCGCCTTCCGGTGAGGACGTACACATCATTGTGTACCTCTTCAGGAACTTCAACTTAAACACATTTAATTCTCTCATAAAAGATTAAAGAAAAAAAAACCTTCGTTTTCAAAAGGACTCCTCAGTCAAGTCCCCATCACTATCAACCTCCTTGGTTCTCAAGTGCTTCGTTTCTACTCAGTCAAAAGCTTCAGTCTGCCTGTATTACTAGGCTTGCAAATTCATTCAGTTTTTTTTTGGAAATCTTGTTGGTTCCTCAATATTCCTTTTCTAAATCATTGGGATTGTTAGCCAGGTATAGGCTGTAAAAGCGTTGAGTTTACTCAAAACAGCGAATAATCGTACCGAAGCTTGGTTTTCATCCGCATTAGCCTACCGTAACGCTCAAGCGAAGAACAAAGTGTGTGTTTGTGTGTGTGCTAGAAAGCATGATACTACGGCTGTGCTTTGACAGTGTATATCTACATGGAAGTTTTATGCTGCTTTGCGACTGACCTGAAGTAACCTTTTTGTTTTGGACTCGGATTATATGTGATATGAACCACACACCAAGCCGTTTGCCAGCGTGTATGAGTTTTTGAAACACGCGTTTGGTTTCAGTTAACTTCTGCAGATTATTATTTTATTCAAAATACGGTTTGAAATTGGTAAATTAGTTCCCATCATACATCAAAGCCTCTTTTAACGGCTTATAACGCTCTCTTATTCAGCGGGTGTCAATTTTGTATTGAAAATTCCCAATATCTATCAGTTGTTGACAAGGAAAGTGTTGTGGTGACTCTGTTGTAGTAAACTTCAGATCACGGTCATTAGCCAGTCACAACCTAATCGTGGTGTAGTTGTGAACGCTGCGCTGACTTTTTGGAACAAAGAAAGCTTTCATGCTGATCATAATATATAACTGTTCCTATCATATTTTCTGATAGTGAATTGTTGCTTCCTGCATTGAATTCGCATTGGATATTCCCATCCCGTCAAGTTTACGCATATCGAATGTAATTTTCAAACTACTAGCTGCTCGGTTACAAAACTGAATTTTCCATTAGTCATCAAGCTAATCTGTTCGTCCTCACGTTGACATTTTAAATGGCGTCTGAGATATCCTAATCGCTGAAACTATATCTGTACCCAGAACCAAAATCTTCCCTGTCGTAATTATTCAACACTTGCTTGCCACAATGTTGATATGAAAGTATAATTAGGCATTCAAATTACTTTTATATTTACCACTACAATAATCCGTTAAGAGTTAGTGGAAAGATTTTGTTAAATAGTTCTTTGTATTTAGCCTGCTTGTATGCAGCAGACGAAATTTGTTTCAATATTCTGTACAAGTTACGTAAAATATTCTCCGAATCAATCTGTAATCCTAGTTTAATGTAAATCTTACTAAAAGGGCATAGCAAATCATTGTCTTTCTGGATCAGCTAATGATTATTAGTGAGTTTATACAACGGTCTCAATCTTGACGCTACTGTTCCAAAGTTATTTAGCCAGTTCAGAAACTTATTACTCACGTGGCTCCTTTGTTGTCTACACTATCTTGATAATATATCACATTTTTAGCGTTTGACTTAAGTTTTACCTTAGACTTGTGATGGTAAATAAATTTTGTCTCCTCTCCAGCAGCTAAGACGGATCATAAAAGGTTTATGCATTTCGAGATGGATTGTAGCAGTATAGAGTGAAGTTACAAGTTAAGTGCTGAGTCTTAAAAGTGAGTGGAGAAAAAGATAACTCATAAATCATAATAATATGAGTACTTTATGATAAGATTTTTTCAACATCAACCGTGTGCACGAGCCAAGCTATAACAACAACTAAGCAAGGAAATCTACGTACGTGAGTGAGAGCTTGGACACATCAATAGCATACATTGTTTTAGCTTGTTTCTAATCTTTTGATAAGATTTACTTAAGGAGGAGGTTTTGAGCGAGTAACATAGCACATTTTGTAGGAAGAAGAAGGAAATGCAATTGGTTGTTGCGCCAACTCATTTCGAATACAGGGCATAAAATTGTCTATATAGCTACATGGTATAGCGTCATAAAGCGACAAAGAAAGAAAATCATAAAATATCAGCTAGAAGAAAGAGTGCTTATAATCATCACCAGCTATTAAAAGCGTTGTTACCATACACTCTATGGATGTTGTGAAGGTTGTGAAATAAGTGATTGTTTAAATGACTACAGGCACAAGCCGATACAGAGTCCACAAGCACACTTTAATAGTAATAAGACTCATTGTCTGGGAACATGTCTAGCGGAACCACAGCCCTGATTTCAGGAGGGACAGGCTTGGGGCTTCATCAGGTGAACGGAAGTAAGTTTGGTGACATGCCTCTGTCGCGAACTCGGAGTTTACTCAACAATATCAACGGGACGGGTCCCAACTCCCTGGGAGGGGACGGGGAAGGGGCAGAGCCGTTCCTGCCACACGTCATTTCAGATTCCCATAGTCACGGACATAATCATCACTTGCCTCCTCTGAAAGGGGCAACAGGATCCATTGGAAGTCAGTCATCAGTGGTGAGCAGCCTCAAACCATCATTTGCTGGGCTGGAAGTCGGATCTGGGACCCTGCAGCGTCTAAACTCAACAGCGAGTGAGGACTCATCTTCTGCAGCCCTGCCAAATACAGCGGGGAGCTTTGCCTCGAGTACTGGAGGCGGAAGCGGAGGTGGCGGAGGACTTACCAATTATAGTCACATGTCAGTGTCAACCACTCAGATTCAAAGTCAGAGTCTGCCACCAACGATAACTCGACCAGCATCCGCAGATTTTACAGTTCCGCCTACTCCCATGTCACACGAGTCTAACAAGATGACACCGTCGCGGACCAAGTACAAGACTACCCCAGTCAGCCCCGAGCAAGTGATTAAATTGTATCAGTCTAGATTGACGCCCTTCGAGATTAGTGAGATTGTTAGCTACCCGGAAGTATACTTCATAGGTTTAGGAGCTAAAAAGAGGCCAGGCATTGTGGGCACAACCAATAACTGCGGCTATGATGATGATCAAGGCTCATACATACATGTTCAGCATGATCACATAGGCTACCGCTATGAAGTCCTCAAAGTAATCGGGAAAGGCAGTTTTGGTCAAGTTGTCAAAGCGTTTGATCACAAAGAGAATGTCCACGTGGCTCTCAAAATGGTTCGGAATGAAAAACGATTTCACCGACAAGCTCAAGAGGAGATTCGAATCTTGGAACACCTACGAGAGCTCGACAAGGATAATAACATGAATATCATTCACATGTGCGACAATTTTACATTCCGTAATCACACGTGCATCACATTTGAGCTCTTGTCTCTTAATCTATACGAGCTGATTAAGAAAAATAAGTTCCAGGGCTTTAGTCTTCAACTGGTACGAAAATTTGCTCATTCACTTCTACAATGCCTCGACGCTCTCGCTCGCAACAAAATCATTCATTGTGATATGAAGCCTGAAAATGTGCTACTCAAACAACAAGGAAGGAGCGGTATCAAGGTAACGTCACACACTCATTATTATTTTTCTAGTCCCTTGTTTTTGCTTCTCGCAACCAGCTCAACCATTATCGCTTCATTTTGGCTTCATCTCTTCTACCCCTTTGTCATCCATCGCTAAATAATGCGTTTGGGAAACCTCTAGTTACTCATGCTAATCTATGTACATACGTATTCCCTTTTTTGCTCTTTATTCCAATATCGCCTTTTTTGTCGTTCTATCAGTTACGCGTAAATCTGCCCGTTGTTCATACCTCATGTACATAATGACGGTATTAAAGCCAAAGAATGATTGTTTTTCTACTATCTATTAGGTAACGTTCTCTGTGATGAGTTTTGAGTTTTGGCCAACTTATTATTCTTGAGCGTTATATTACTCTCATACAGTTACACATATATACTAAAACGGCAACTCATCACTTTTCTAATTCCTCATCAACGTCTTCCAAGCGTCTTTACATGCCATTGACTTTGCTGAGACGTAAACATCATCATGCATCATCATAAAGATGACATGCAAGCAACCTCCCAATATCCGTCTCGTCCTGAAATATGTGTACGTATTTTTTACACTTTAGTTACAACCATCCACACATCTTGATTAGCCTATGACTATTGACGAGTTTTTTTTGTTGGGGGTTGTAATTTAAAACCTTTGTGATGTTACGTACAAGGCACCACCAATAAATACATTTTGGCAATGGGACTGTGAGAGAGCAGCTGAGCTGCTTAATACCTCGATCTTGATACAATGAATCGAGTCAAGTGAAACTCATTACGAGCTTAAAAATTTTTTCTGTAGGTTGTGTACTTATACTGACCCTCAAGTTATGGCATCATGCATGGCTTCGACACTTGTTATTGTGAATATGTTTGCCGTTGCCATCATCATTGTCATCAGTAGTCCTACTTTTAGGCTTTTACCCACTCCAATAGCTAACAACATGAACAAAGAAGAAGAACAAAAAACTCTATCAAACTTTACCCAGTTATTTCGTCGGGATATAATAGGAACTGACTGTTGGTTTGACTTTTTTACCATTGCACTGGTATTGCAGCAGTGGTATAAAAATCTATAAAAGTACACACTGTATGTATTAGGTACACAGACAAAATGTAATACTACATAAAAACAGAGCATCTAGCTAATATAAATACATGGTTAGCTCTCTTTCTCTCTCTGGTCTTGCTGCAGTGCTATAATCGGCACATTACATTATGTAGGGCTGCAGCTGGCAATTTTATCTTGATATTGCCGTTCGTTGTTCACCACTACCAGTTCATTCATGCAACGTTCAGATGATAAATACCTACTGGTCAAACTGTTTTTCATTCTGAGTAATTATTCTTCTGTTTGCAGCAGCAACAGCAGCGGTTGTGGTTCTGCTAGCCATTTGCATTTTTTGTGTTGATACGAAGCTGCTACCACTGCCTTATAAGTTGCTAATATGTATTTTTTACCAGTTTCAAATCTTTTAAGCAGACGGAACACTACCTTTGGTATTGGCAATATCACATTATTATGGTTAGCTTTAGTGATGTCTTTTAGCCAACAAAAAATAACATTTTTATCTTCGTAGAGCAAACACAGACAAGCTTGCATTAAGTAAGCCCATCATTTGGTTACCTACTTTTCAATATGTTATCGGTTGGCTAACACAAGTTTCAGAATTTGGAATTGAAAACTAGGGGATCAAATAGTATCAGAATTGTATCTATCTCTGACATTGTTTACACACTATATTGGAAACTATTTGAGGCAAAAAGTTTCGGGGAAAAGTAAGTTAGTTTAAATGGGATTTGTAGACATGCTATGCCGTTCATACATTCATACATTATATATGCTTCATAGTAACTGCGACCACTTTTAACTGACAATGTGGCTTTTTTTTGGGTTGGTATAGTTTGCTGTTATCGTGATGACGATGACTAAAATGGCAATTGCTGTGTTCTTTCGTATAGACAAGCCAGCGCCAGTAGGTACTAACTAACTATGTGTACATACATCTGTATATAAATTACATGGTTGCTCCATGCATGGTTCATTGTCCATATTATCCATCGCACCATTATCAACGTCATTCTACAATTTACTTCCTGGCTTTGAGCTTGACATATTATTCTAAATTACACTTGGCTTGTGTTATTGTCTCCTTTTTCTTTTGCAAATATTTACGCTCATCGTCAGCGACAGAGCAAAAAAGCGAGTGCTAGGCCTGCCTAGTGTTTCCACGGCTTTTATGAGTTGCGTGCAACTTATCGTTATATATACAGCATAATTTCTTCTGTAAAAAAGAGGAGCTTTGGGTACGTTCGTAAGTACTATAAGTTGCTCACATTCCACTCCTTTCTACCCAGTTTGCGTAGTGAAGTCAGAGACAAAATAATGACGGGTAACAAATGCGTAGGGAGCTGCTCCCCATGAAATGAATTTGTGCGTCCCATGAATTTTTTCCTAGTTATGTGCGGAGGTTGATGATAGTTCGTAGGGGTTTGGCAGTTGATGCCTAAATAGCTTTGAAATTCAGCTGTTTTATAAAAGCAATGATGATCACGTAGATTTCATGTAAATTACATAGACCTTCGCTATTTTCCGCTGTGACATAGCACAGACGGTGACTTCAGAACTCCAAAAATAACACCCAAAACATTATCATTAGCCATGTATAAAATATTTACCAACGAGCACGCTAACAATAAAGATTTTTCAAGTTAAAATGTCACTTGCTTTCAGAGACCACTGACTTTTCTCGCATAAATTAGATACTTACAATTTGCAGTTAGTGGTAATCACTGTGTATCTCACAAATAAAGCTTCCTTGTTTCTATACAAAGTATGCTCCGTGTTTTCAGTGGATCAATAATTCAGTAGGAACGGTAGATTTGGAATGTAGCTATGATTTCAGGGTAATGAGCGAAACAAAAGAAAATGGTAGCAAAATCTAGTTAACACTTTTTAGACAACTATTTGTTCAGCATCTAACGCGTGGCTAGTTAAAATGCATCAATACAACCACGTTTAAACTACAGACAATAGGATCTTTTTCTGATACAACTGACATGATATATATTGTGGCTTTTGTGAATTGAATAAACATTAGCTTTTATTAGCTTTGCAGTTTTAAGGCTTGAATTAAAACACACAATCAACCAAAGCAGATCGTCTAAGCTGACTTTGCTTTAGTGTGAGCTGAGCTGTTCAGTGAGATGAATACGGTTTCACTTTTTTCATAAAGTTTAAACATTAGCCATACATCATTATCATCTTTCTTTGTTTATCCATCTTGCATACACAGCTACAATTAGTACAATCGGTCGTGTTGGAATAATGGAACAGCAAAGCAAACAAAAAGCAGCTTTCCCGATTTTGTGCAAACTTCCTGATCTTTGTTCTTAACCAGGCAGGTCGGGAAATAACGCGATGAAACTGTGCTTCGCGAGTGTATGTATTTCATAGGCGTTGGCACACACACCATGTTTTAACTAAATATTTTTAACATTTATACCACCACCATAAACCATATTGTGTGCCTGCCTATCTATTGATTGTGGTTTGGTTTTGTGTCAGCCAGTGAATTGATTTCTTTACTAACACAGCCAGCAAACTATGTCATGAGTATAATTGTTTCTTTCAGCCATGTAATATTATCTTTGTCGTAAAGTCAATATAAAAGCCATTTTGTTCACTTCCGGTCATTCCAGCATATGAAAACAGGGGTTGATAGCTTTACTTAACACATTTGCTCAATGGAAAGTTATAATTTCAAACAAATGCCTCAAATTGTGTCAAATTACAACAGTGGAATCTTAACTCGTTATGGCTTGTTTCGTAACACAAAGGAAAGGGGGGAGGAGACCACTAAGTAAGTAATATTGAAACTAAAGTCCGGAAGAAACTGTATCCGATAATTAGTACAACACGGCAGTGGTATGATGATAGCAGACTCACTCATGTTGTGATTTTTGATCATGAAACAAAAATATTGTGTCTTTGCGCATGCGTACCTATTATTATCTATATTACTTAATGTTTGTGGCGTACATATTGCCATTTATTTCACTTAATGAGCTTGAACAACCACACCGACAGAATAGCTATCCCAATGATACCGTCCAGATTGCTTTTCTACAGTTTGATAATATTATATGCCTATAAATTGCAAGCGTTAATACTTCATAGCCAATCAACCGGACTCTCACAGCCGCTGGTTTTCTGTAGCGCAATCAGTTATTATGGTTTTGTTGTTATTATTCTTGCACTGATACAGCTACACTAACATTATTACCATGTGCATACATGTAGGTCAACAACTTTACATTGATATTTCAGTTCAGCAGATAATTGCGATTAAGTTAGTTGGCACAAGCTTGTTGATTGTATTCACAAGCTACATGTGACTGACTACTGTCGGTAATTTTGCGTGGAATTAGTGGTGATGTGATGTGTGGTGCTGCTGATGATGATGTGTGTAAAAGTCTGAGTATGAGATAATTATGGCTTCTAGCATGTGGTAATTCTTTCTTTAAAGGAAATAAATTAAATTTGCTGGTAACCTAACCTAGCTTATATTTTATTATTGCATTTAAACGACTTATAAAAGACGCACACACTTTATTTACGTATTTACACGGTGCGTACAACAATGAAAACAATGAAATGACACTCCACTCAACCCTTTAGCTGCAGTTTTATTACAACTTTTTCTGTGAGAATTTGTGGGATTTGGCAAGCAGTGTTAATATAATGTCATTTTTGTAGTAAAATCCTATTTAAATATATATAGGCATCCTATAAACGTGAGCAAGCAGTCTCGGACTGTCGGAAATCTCATAGAAGTCAATCAGTGTCGACTAATGGCGAATGGTAATAATAAGTAATAATACAAGAGTTGCAACATACTCGAATTTTTCTCTGCTAGATTAACGCAGCATTCGGGCATTTTACCAATATTCAAAGTGTGTGACAAAATTGATGAGTGAATAATCATGAATTTATGTGGATTTGCTTGTTGCCAACATATCTTTCGAAATCATTAACAACCGCACACTCCGCACGAACCTATCATTAGCACATACATCATCGTCAGCAACCATTGTTGGAGCACTGCTGCATTCCCAGAGTTAAAGGTGTATTGCTTGCATTATTGCAAACAGACATATAATAGATACGTTTGTTGATGCGTTTATGTGATAGGGATAGTTAGCTTATGATGAGCAAGGGAAAAATACACTGCTCTAATTTGTATATCATAAAAAGCGTTTAATATTAAAATGTTCGAGCCATTTAGCGTCTGAACTATTAGGTGTGTTGTGCCTCATTATAATTTTTACCAGAACTAGTGCAAGTACGCAATAATATACTTTTATCATCACTTTATCCTAATCAGCCAAAATGCAATAATAAACTGTAACCGAATGGTAATCGAACCAAATGCATATGGTGAAGTAGTGTCGCATTGCATTTTAGTATTTGTATGGATTATGATGAGTAAGTATTGTTTTGTATAAGGATCATCGCCGACAAATTTCGGGTGTTTGACAATTAACGATTCATGTTTCGCTCTAATTTTTCAATAAAAATATTAGATGCATTTGATCATTTATTGATATTTACATATTACAATAATTTATCAATAATAGTTTGGCATAAAAATGTGTACTTTGCGATTCCCGGTTGATCTTAAATTGCGTTTTGATTTAGAACCAAATCAAGTAGGTCTGCTCCAACCCATAAATTTCTGATATGCTACACTTTTTATCTAGTGCACATGGCATTCAAAGTAATTTAAAATGAGACTGAACTATGTGATGTCAAGTGATGGCATGGCACATGCCATTATACCCCGTGCCTTCTCTGACACCAGGCCAGACTCTCTAGACCGAGGTTCGCCATAATATTCTTGCATTGCAATAATATCTCTATCGCACTATGGATTTCATTGGTACTGGTAGCGTTTTCATGGTCATTTCTCACACATGTTCTACTTTTCCATATGATTTTATTTGATTTGTTGGGTACATAGTTTACAATTAAAATGAAAGCACATAGTTGGTTGACTTATTGAACATGCAACTTTCAACTAAGCCATGCTTTGGAATTGAACTTCCTGGTTAACTCAACTAACTGAAAATATGAGCATGAAGCAACTACACATATACTTGCATACACGCATGTGTACTTTTATGCAAGTGCGGAAGGAACTATTCCTTTTATTTGCACGAATGTTTGAATTTTTCAGAAAAATACAATAATTTGATGAAACTAGTTCCCCCCTCATATTGGCCATACTTTTATTCTACCCTTTCAACTGAAAAATGTGATTTGGTTAGAATGACGCTAGCAGAAAAAGAGATTCATGATACTTTTCCAATAGTCCTTTCAACCAAACCAAACTGATATTTTTTTCTCTGCTTCAGTAGCCACACTGTCCCGGTTGTATACTGAAAGTGCCACAGAATTTTGAATTAGTTTTTTAGTTCCTTTCGCATAAATACGCGTTTGGGATGCATACAAAAAAGTTGCGTGTAGACCGTTTTTGTTGGTCAAAGAAGCTAAGCAATTTCACATAAGTATTTTTCGCGATAAAAGTACAAGCACGGTTTGCATTATTTATGATGAGATTTTAATGCACATATTTACAAAAATATGAGGTCTTTGTTACTCATATTTAGAATAGGTTGCTGCGCCCACTACAACTCCTATTTTTTCCTACAAAATTCATTAGCATTTATGATAGCAGAACGTACGCACATTATGCATTTTGTATTATTGTAACACATTAACAATTGTAATGAATGCAGATCGAGTATTATTTTACATTTGTATGTATTACAAGGCGCATTGTTGCACATGCATCTCACACAACTTTAAAAATGGCACTGTGGCAATAGCATGTGTGTGTTGTTCTATTATGTCTCTGTTCTCTGAATGAGTGCGTGGAATACATACAATTTTTTTTACATGGATACCTACTTTATCATTCCTTGAGAGAATTTAGTTACAATACATTGTTGAATAGGCAATTAGAAAAGAGAATTGCTGACAGTGAAGAACAAAGTAACACAGCTGTTTGAATCCGCGTTCAGATCTGATGACAATGGTAATGACCAAGTGCAATAGTGGCAGCAATATAATGTACCATGTCGACACTTTTGAGTGACATGAAATATTCACTTAAAAACTTAAAGTTTTCATCTAGTTTGTTAAAACGATTCTCATTGCTCACCACTCTTCACTGTGCACAGTAATGAAATCTAATGGCATATGCATGTGAATTTACTCACTCTCGTATGAAATTTATGCAATTTTCATTTAACATTTAATTTTTCTCACTTGAGGCTATTTTGTGTGACAGTTTGTAATGCATCTATCTGCATGCCACATCTAGTTTAAAACTGCGTGGTGAAATGCACAGATGAACGATTTTCACATGGTTCTTATTTATATATGTACGCACGTAGGAATAATACAAAAACATAGTGCATCAATTCCATGACGCTACGACTACTTCAGAATCTAATGACCCATATATATTTATACTACCCTCTGCCGCCAGTCATGAATCCTCATTGGAGATGGAGTCCATCAAAACGACAACACAAGTGTGCTCAAGTACTGTTTGAGCATAAAAACTCGACGAAAAGCTGTTATTTCAAGTGCTCTTTATGTTAAAAGGTGTGAAAGTCGATTTTCGCAATATACTGAAATCACTGGAAGACTCAGGGAAAAACATTACTGCTCGCAACACTTCTTTCCTCGCAATCGCTTTCCATTGCTTACTTTTGCTAATGCATCATTGACGCAAGCGGTTCGCGAAGTGTCTGTCATAAGAATGAATATCAGGAGAACTAGAGCTTCAAGTAGTTCCGGGTTAAAATGGCGAATTTTGTAAACAGGATGCTTAAAATTATGGGTGGTCGTGGGTGTAAAATCGCAATTCTCACAGGTTCTACTTTTTCAAAAAGAAAAAATTATATTTGAACAAGAAACGATCTTTGGGTTTTCCAATTATACACCATGACATCGCCCTTCCTCTTTCTTTCAGAAGCTAGTAGTGTAAGGTTCCTGGGAAGATTCACATCTGCCATGTTTTTAATATCCCAGCTTTAAATCTCGATTTGACAATAATGATCGTGGTAATTGTAAAAAAAAATAAGTTATACCTTTAAAATCCCGTTGTATTCGGTCCACACTGAGCAAACTATAAAATTTACGTGGGAGCATTGCAAAAATTACATTGTGAAGTGGTGACAAACAACATAAATACACATATGTGATGATGATGCAGTTTTCTCGTTTTCGAGATGATAACAGCAAATGCACAGCAACGTAAACCGCAAAATGTGATTGGTTGCATTTTATATTTTTCTGAAGACTCATCGTCTTGTGTGTCCACGTTGTCTATGGCTCATCGTCAAGATGATTATGTGAATCATTTGAAAATCATTCCTGCAAACAATCATATTATCATGAAATATGATTCTGTTCTTATTTTTGTCAAAACCAACTATAAGATTCAGTTATATAAATAAGTAGTTATGGGATTTTATCCAAAAAAAAACTAATTCGGATACATTCGTGTTCATCTGCTGAAGAAAAAGTCACAATAAGAAAAAAACTTGACTGATAAACGCATGTTTATGAGCACATATGTCAGCCATCATTTTTATTTGTCGTCATGATGAATATTCCGATTCAGATTATCATGGCGTGGCCTAACGTTACTCATTTCGTTTAAGGAAGCACAGAAGCACTAATAACATATTCATATCAAGTGATGCAATGGATCTATTAAGAAAGTTGCTGCATTTGCATCTTCTAAACGCAGCCTGTATAATTCTCGTCTCGTCTCATCATCCTTTTCTCAGTTCTCGGAACGGGATATGGTTGAAATGTAGGCGGATATTATTATACTTTGCTACTCACTCACCATTTTTTTATATGTTTTGTCAGAAACAAGCTGCATGCATAGCCGGTGAGCATTGCATTGGCAGGATAATGAGAAGTGACACAAACCTGTTTTACTCCTTATATTGTACAAGAGAGAGGGATGTAACTATTTTATTTTGAATTCTGAAGAACATCAACTACGAAAGGGATCAGTCAGCAAAGGAGAATCCTACATGGTTGAATGCTCAGTTTAACAGTACATTCATCTTTCACTCCATCATCCTTTTGTTCTCGCTGAGTGTGCTGCATTGGTATTACTTGTTTTGTTTAACGACTTTGTTGTTGCTGATGATGATGATGACGAGAATGATGTGATGTCCGTTAAAAAAGTTGATTCGTAAACCTACATTTTTAAAACAAGTGATGTGTTATGTTTGAGACTTCTCCACCAATGCATGATTTCATCGAATGATTTGCTCTTGCAATTGGTTTTGTCAACAAAAGTAAGTCCAATGTCCTTAGGGTGAAGAGTGACTTTTACCATCCCCATTGTTATTTGTTGGTCCGTCTTTAAAAGTATGCGTGTACTTCTAATCAATTTCTTTTAGGTTCCAATCAATTCTCCAAGGGGCTTAACATTTGAGTGATGTAAACAAGTTGGAGATAAGAAGTATTTGTGTCACATTAGACTTAGAATTTTGCGGAAAATTTTTGTTTACTTTACGCGAGGGAGTAAAAAAGAGACGCAAAAAGTCATACTTTCGGACTTGTACAAAACGGATACTTTATTCTTTGGGAAAATCCTGTTTACATCAGCAGGGTGCAAATGTTCTTGGAGTAATTTGACTTAAGCGATACAAGCAGAGTTGTTATGCAGAGCAGTGTGATGGCAGTGTGCCATATGCATCTGGCATGACCCTCGACTTGACACATTGCTCTCTCTGTCTCCCTCTTATTCTCTTGAGCTTTTCAATATAATATTTATGCTTTTTGTAGCAAAATGTGACTCACCCATATTCCCTTGTTCCGTTAGCCAGCAAACACTTAAGTTATAGTGAATTGCAGCATTTCGCTTTCTGATGAAAGACTAGCGTTATACCAACATGTTTAGATTTCATGCTTACGCTTACTCATGGTAATGTTTTTTACACAAATTCTGCAAATGTGAGGCAATGTCTGCAAAAGAAATCAAGAAGTAGGAGCCAGGTGAGTGTTTCGTTCATGAATCAACCATTACTAACAATTTACGTACACAAACCAAACTAGTATGATTTATGTGAAAGCTAAATGTAAAACTAGGTTATGGGATATTTCCTTTTGTGAGCAAGAGAAAAAATAGATCAATAAGCAGTTCAGCGGCCACTCGAGCTCCATGAAAACATTCTCAAATGTTTATTTAAATTACAGTCCAGCCATCAGTCATGCACGCATACTACACATATGTCCAAACCATCACGTCACTTACTTTCCATCTTTTCACTCCCTGCTTGTCATTTCATGTTTTACATGAAAGCAGGCAAATCCGGATTTTAGAAGTGTTTTTAAATACATAAGCATAGAATTAATCCTGTAAAAAATCACACTAGTTTTTAGGTCAGCATGATGTTTCCACTTCACGGAAAGCCCAAATCAGGGAATGGAAGGAGTAGGTTTAAAATTTCAAACGTCATACATTGGGATTTTCTAGTCACTTACATGCATGTTTTTTCATCATCAATATATAAACCATGATCATACTTATTATGATATGATAAACATTCCCTTTGAGTTGGTTCTTTCAAACATTTTTTGTATTTGGTCATCTTTTTTTGAGACATGGGAAAGTTTGTCGAATTCGGTTGAGAGTGTGTAAACACAAGAATTGATAGGAAGCACAGGAGTTGTCTCTGTGGGGGTGAAAATTCTGTGGTATTTTTATGTCATGTAGCTAAATTTGTAGAGGAATAATATCACTTTACATAAACCACCACCACTGACGGTAGAGTTTTTGTAAAATGGGACTGACAGGCATGGAAATGAAAAGGAGAAAAAAGTGTCATACAACAGCTTCAACAACACAAGGACAATACCATTTATATTTTAATATGACATTACTCCGTCTTGTCAGATTATACATAAAAAGAGGAGCGGAAGGAGAGAGAACACACATGGGATGCAAATGACTTTTTTAGTACGTTTGTGCAACATGCTGTTACTTGATTTCGGAAATTCTTTGATGTTGACTGTAATTCTTTATATATCATGTTCAAACTGGCATCACTTGCTGTAAAACCAGGATAACAGCATCGCACACATGTGTTCCCCGTAACCAAATTGGGCATGTGATAATTATATCTTTCGGGGAGTGTACATCCATGTTATTCTTCCTTTCCGCTTATCTTCTCGGAACTTAACACTTTTGATGCATTGCATATTCTTTGAAGATTGCTTCAATTCTTTTAAATCCACAGCTCTTTAGAACAAAACAGACGGGATTAACTCGTATGAAGTTATGCTTAACTATGACTAACTATTTGGGATTTACAATTTTTGCGACTGAAATTTTGCTTCTAATATTGATTTAATCATCCTCGTATATAAATCGATAACGATCAACCATTGCCAAAATATTTCTTGGAATTGGTGGAAGATAATAACCTTGCTTCAAAGCAGTTTGATGGGAATTCACATGTTTTCCTTCTGGAATACTTAGATTGAAAGCACAAAAAAACTGATCAATATCAGACTTTCTCAAAGTTTTTGACATATTACCGGAAGGTTAGGTCTCCTCAAGATAAATTGCCGTTTCACTTAAATGCACATAGTTCTGCAACTGGGAGTAACTACCTGCTTTTGCAGCTTGTGCTAAAGCTCTTTGTGAATACAGATGGAGAAAAATATTGCATACATTTTTTTTCCTTTCTTATCTTACCGACATTCGTATTAAGATAATGTTTTCGCATTGCTGACTAGCCGTAGTCATTTGTAATGTTGTTGAGTGTGTTATGTCTGTATTGGTTGATGTTTGATCACAAGTTTTTATTCCCATTATGGCCATTACTCATCGTCATATATTGTGCTTATGTGTGCCACTGGTAGCAAGCAATGTAGACAAAGAAATAAAAAAATGCATTTTTCTGCTCATAATATTTAGTACTTTTGACCAAGGCAAGGTCGCAATAAAAAAGGCTTAGTTAACGGTTATGGTTGATAAGGTTAAGGATGTCATCTCGGCATACGTTTTATGTCCCTTTAAGCCTCATATAATGAAAACTCCTACAAAGCATCAACTAAACAGTCTTAAGTAGCAATTAAACTTGGTTCACCTCGAAGAGTTTCACAAAGAACACAGTTTAACTCTAACTTGCCTCTGAATCATCAAAAATGCTTGGTTGGTTTCGCATTGCTTAATGAATGTCGTCCTTTAATCAACGAAATGCTTTAGAGGAGTGTAATGAATTAATGATAAAAACTATTTAGCATCTCCTTGACAGCCGAAAGTAAACTACCTATGCATTTTTAAGTGTGATATGATAGGCCTCTGCATGTTTGGTTTGGCATTTGCCACTCGTTGAATATTGGTGTTGGTTCTTTAATAACTAATTGTGAAAAAGTAGCTGGAACGGTAAATAAAGTTCCAGAATATCGATTTGCTTCCATATGGTATGGCAGGTAGAGTAAGTGTTTCATGACGTGTAAGTAATATGCCGTCCCACCACAGAAAAAACTGTTATTGGGTAGAGGTTTAGTAGCAAGGAACGATAATACATACCACTTGAGAAAAAATGTATTACGTGGGGAATATAGCGAAAGTTCAATGAATTTAGGAATGACCTCCTTTTTTATTCCGTAGTGAATGTATGTTATGCACTGCTATTTTTCTGCCTTGCCTTCCTGTCTACGTGGTCCAGTAGAATTGGCACTGCCCACAGAAAGCTTAATGATATGAAATGTGATAGTGAGTATATGGTTGATGATAGAGCCTTGCTATATGAACCAAATTTAGTATGGTATGGTCTAGTTATGGGTGGTTAAGGAGAAAGAGGAGCAGCGCTTACTGTGCATTTTTATTGACTTTCTTTCTTCTCTTATCATAATATGATATGTCTACACCGCCCTATGTATATGCCACTTACTTAGAGTCCTCCCATATAAAACAACGTCTCAGCCTTATCATGAAAAAAAAATTCTCGTAAATACAAAATAGAAAAAAAAAATCTTGTACTTTTATACTCTCTGCAAGTAAGCTCACTTGAAGAGAATGCATGTCTTGCGTTGTAGATAAAGTTGAATGATGTATAAAAAGGAGCTGCTGAATTGACCACTTTTCTTTAAATGCTTCCTATTTCTTACGCATCAGTTCTCTTGGAATGAGGAATGGTATGATATGTCATGTGGAAATCAGCATCTCGCCCAGACATGATGATGATTTCTGAGATGCTTGTGCTTAATAAAAACACTGTTTAGAGTAAAAGTTATGGTTCCAATTGCTCTACTACTATATTCCACTTGTGCCCAACTCATATGTAAGTCAAGCCTATTAAATTACTTTTGAATGTGATCATGTCATGCTTGCATAAATACAGAAATTACTTAAATATCAACTGTTTTTTTCTTTTATATGCTTCACTTTAATATTTAAAGACTCACGTAATTAATGTTATGGATTGAAAGACCGGTCATTGGGTATTACTGTACTGTTCGGGACTCATTTCATTGAATATTAATTACTTAGTAGTTTGGAACTATGTCAGATTGAAAATGAAGTTCTCAAATCTATCATTTTAACCATGGTGCTGCTTTTGATTTGTAAATGCTTTGTGTAGGACAAATGCAACCCGATGGTCCAAAATATTGGTTTGGTGGAGTTTCCCACAAATTTACGTAGGGCAGTTGCTTTTATCATTTCTGAGACATAAAATGACTATATGACGTGCAATGAATTTCGTCATACGAATTCATGGTTGAGCGAAGAAGTAGAAGTTTCTAAGTGTATCACCGTCATCAGCATTCTCGTCTTGTGGCAAAGTTTAGACTTAAAGATGTCATTCTTTACATAAAAAATGCCATAAAAATGTGAATGTCTTGTCTGTTTCGCATACATGATTGACGATATTTTAGAAATGCGTATGCTATTCACCAACGTCGTTTACTCTGCTATGAGCACATGTAAGTATAACATAAAGGTCAACCCTGATCGATTGACTTTTCTTACTAAAATTTTTACTTGAACCATCCACATTTGAACAGAATTTAGTTAGTTGCAATGTATGTCTTGGTCACTCATGACATGACTGGACTACAAGTTTAGTATTGTATACATACTTTTGTATATATTCTATAGAAAAGCTAAGTAAAAACATTTTTAAAGCATGGCCCAACTCCAATCAATTCGGATTTGCAGTTGTGTTTCCCATTATTTATTTATTGGGTTTGAATGGCAATTTACTTCAAGAGCAGAGGAAAAGTGATTGAACAGTAAGGACGAAAATGAGTCTTGATTCAAGGACCAAGTGATTTCATTACTTAGTAGGGATGGAAAATATATTTAACTCTTTATATTTAACGGCTCCGCCGCACAATCTTTGAAGATTTTATACGAGTAGTTTAGAAACCGAGGGCAAACTTGACGTCATTCTGGACCCTCTTCCTGTTTCCTGTGAAGGAAAGCAAAGGCGCAAACAACCACATTAAAATATATACACGAAGGAATCTGAGAAATGCTGAGGGATGGAAAAATCATTAGTATCATGTGGTCCATTTTTTTCTGACTTTCTCTCTATAAAAAATGCCTCTTGTTAACTATCTATGTAGCTCGGTTTCTCCGTATTATATGCTAGTAGTACCCCATTACGTCTCCATTGCTATTTCCGTCGCCCTTACTTTGATGGAGCTCTGTCCATTACGCGTTGCTGTCGCGGTGTCCTAAATAAGATCTGTATGTATTTTTTGAATCATCTCTTTTCTCAAGATTCACACTCCATGCTATATAACCAGAATAAATGGATTTTTCTGTCTCGGCCACTTTTTATTCGCAAGAGACAACAAACCAACTATGTCTCTAGGCCATGATTGCTTGGAGTTCCAAAACTCCTTTTGAGAATGGGCAAACACCATTCCCTTTATATATGTACTTAAAATGTGGTCTGGTTCTATCTGGATGTTGCACAAAAATATACGTGTGTATGCAATTACTATATAATGCTAATGCCACGCCCACTCCTATTCCAATGTTGTGGTTTGTTTATCACTCGTCCTTTTAGCACAACTACTTCCGCGTCTTTTGTAAAACTCCGTTAAACGAGCTTGCACATAATTTTTCCTAGCGGTTTATCCAGATTTGTGGGATGAACTACAATTAACGATGTTATTGACTTGACACACACTCCAAACAACTCGTTATTCACTTATCGTCAGGGCTATGCTCTCAGGCGTATGGGAACCTCAATTATTTACAAACTCGTGGAGAGTGTCATGTCATGTTTTCACGGTCTATTTATTGGTTAATTAAATAAGTTCAATCCTGCTTCAAAGTCGGTTCTTAACTTTATCTCACATTAATGCTACTGTTTACTGTGTCCTCGAAGCAGTCGGGTTTTTACGAGAATGAGCATTTTGCATGTGGATCTTCTCTCCATTTAATTTCAAAATTAATGACCGTTTAAACCATAAAGAAAAGTACCGGTTTATAACTTTTACGAGTCATTCACCAAAAAATCATCGTAAGCTTGATTGAAGTGGGATGGATGGTTCCATCTTTACTAACTTGCAACGAAGTTGAAACTTAATCAATGTTTTGTCTGTCTGTCAGCGTGTGTGTATGTGTGAATACTGTAACTTTTGAAAGCATTGACTCTTTAAAATTGTTTTCACTAATCGATAGCTTAATCGATTTTGTATATGGGCCAAATCGGAGTGACCCTTTATGAGCAAAGGTCAATCAATCAATCAATTTGACATCTAGTGGGATCAATATTTTGCAATATATCAAGAACCATTTGGCATTTTTGAAATATTATGACAAATTAAGGTAAAAGAAGTTATATAATGTTGATACAGGTTGACCCTTGACCTGACCTTTATAGACATTCCGATGCAAGTTCTTTATGTTCCGATTTGGTAGATTTATTTCATTCTGGAGTCTTATCGTCATTAAACAACTTGAGTATGTCTACGCTCTACAAACAGTACTTTTGACTTTGTGACACGTTTCGTATGACATTTTGTTGTATGAACTGAAGGTTAAAAAAACTTTGTCAGGAGCTGTCACATTTTGTTCCTCATTCACATAAGGAAATAATTGAGGTAGAAAACTCTGGACAACTGAAAACGATAAAAATATTTATAGATACGCTCGGAAGTTAAGGAAAAGCGGATGACATGACTTTGACGTGGACATGAGAGTGTTTACACTCCTATGGGAAGCTTGATCAAACATGAATGGAAGTTTTCCATTTCTATTGCCAATGTTCATACTGTCTTCAGGAAAAGTGACTCGAGTGATGGGTTGTGTGATGTGATATTGGGAATAATTTTTTTATACTCTAGCACTCATGTGCTCCTCTGCCCATGGGTCATTCCTTTGAGCATTGTCTGCTGGCTGTTAGATGCAATTGTTTTCCCATGCTTTTTAAATGATGATGTGCTCTTCCATTAAATACTGATTGCAAGGTTCCATGTGACATAACTGTGGATATCAAATTTCGATGCCTAAATTGTACTGTACTCGGGCATGATGTATGTTTAACATTTACTTTGGGCTTTCGCTTTCGTTGACACAATTGTCAACTTTGTGTAGCTTCCAGTCGTATTTCTCTTGGTGAAAATTGAGACTAAACACATGCAATTAATCATAAAACGGTGAGTAAATAAAGCCAATGATGGCAATGAGCTCAAAACTGGGTAGTGGTTTTCACCAACAGGACAAGCACAATAAATATTTGACTACATTGCATCAAAAATTATTACTTTGAGCAGTTGATTAAAAATTGGTACTGCAGAATTTTTATACGCTCTAAAATCACAGTAAACATGAGTGAATGTATAAATTTAATATCATATGGATAAACCAATGTCAATCAGCCTTAAAAAGCAAAGCTAATGAAATGATTTACTGCAATTTACAGTATCCTATTGATAAAAGACTGGTTTAGTGTTTAGTAACCAAATTACTTGGCATACAATTAAAATTGCTGTTGTACAGGAATATGCACCAGATGCATGCATATATCACCAATCATCGTGGAATAATCCATTCTTGAAAGCTATTTAGTTTTATACTTAGCTTAAGAAAAGGTCTACACTCTAAGATAACAGCTTTAAATATTTGTGTAAATGTTTAATGGTCAGAAGAGTTCACGCTTACTGGATTCTCCCTATTAAAAAACGCAACCCTCCTACTAGCTACCATTACAAACCTGCCTTCATATGAGGGATACAGATACAGATGCACTACTTTTAAGACAGTAAAAAGGCATCACATCACGATATGATAAGCATAGGATCAGTGGGTATGCATCTATGTAAACGTATCCAAAAGCAATCTCTGTAAAGCTAACAGTAGTTAGTAGTAATCTAGTAATGAGCCAATCGTACATTTGGTAGTCCTTAGTATATATTTCTGAATGCATAGCACATACACACAAAATGCTATCGGTCGATTTTATTGTGTAGTAAGCAAGGGAAGGTGTACTTCCCCTGATGAGGTAGACTATCTATCTGTAAATTAGGGATCCAAACGAAACGATCAAGAGCCAAAGCCAACGAACGGTGTAAAGGAGGAAGAAGTAGTGACGTGGTGCAGATGAAGTGTACTACCGCCGAGCGTGTAGTAGTCCAACGACTGTGTTTTGAACATGATAGAAAACGCTCATGCATAGCACTTCAGTTCATCCACACTACTATTTATGCATTCATTCTTAGGGCTGAGGTAAGTGCAATGAATAATCTTGTAGGGATAATGGTGATGCTTCCATTGTTATACTTGTACCCAGCGTATTTGATTAGGAGAGGTTTATCATGTTGTTGGTTTGGTGCACATGTACAGGATAAACTTGTGTGTTCTACCGATTGATTTCTTCAATTACTTCGCCAACTCATTTCTACGCTGCATACAAGTACATAGGTGGTATTGGTATGGTACAGTTTTGATGGACGTCGTTTTTTATTATAACGCCATGCTGGCCTTGTACAAAAAAAGCAATAATGTATAAAGTTTGAATTGAGCAGAAATCAAAGTGCTTGCACTCAGAAAAAACTCAAATAATAAATTACGCTTGATTCCCAAATGTGATACAAGATTAATAATATTTGTTTGAGTCATAAAATTCTCATGTACCAATTTGAACAAGAGCAAAGACCAGAAAAATACCTGAAAATTATTAGAAAGTGAAATTTGGTGCATTAAGTACACACTTAGCGCATATGATGTATGACTTCTAGAGATACAACTCAAAGAATTTCATTTATACATAATTCAAAAGTAAGCATGAACTATCATGTGTACAAGAATTGTCTGAACGTTTTTGCGTCCTTTGTTCTCCAATGCTGAGCCAAGGAGTTTGCCAAATAAAATGGTAATAACATTCAATGTGCGAGTAAATCTCACATGTTTTGGGCAGAGATTATTGATTTCTATCGAAGTTGTCCTAACTGTCGGATGTGATAGTGATAGGGACTTTGATTTCAAGTAGGAAATAGTAATCGATGTTGAAATGGAAAATTTCCTTGTTTATGTATTGCGTCGTTCAATTCCCTGACAGTAAAAATCGAAGTGGAATATCAATGGCATAAGAAATTTCGATTTGTGTTTTTTTTTTTCAATAAACGTCTATTGTATTTTGGTCTCTTGATTCCGTACTGGGTTTAGAGCTTCTCGATATCATCTTTTCGGGTCTTCTCATTCAAAGGAAGATTGATGATTCGGTTTGCTTAGAATGTGATATTCATTGTGGATTTTGTTGCAAATCTGAGCTTGTTTCTCTCTACTTTTCTCAAGTAAACTCTGCTCTGGCAGAAAGCATATTAACAAACGGAGATTTGTTTATGTATTTATGTTTGAGCTGAAGTTTGAAATTGAAAGATTATACGCAAGCTCTCCGATTTCATATAATAAGAAAGATTTTTCCTTTGTATTTGTATCATATGTGTGCACACGGTAGTTTCATGTTTATAGTTGTTTATTTGTCTGACAAGAGAATTGTTGGAGGACGAAGCCTTGAAGGAGATTCAAGAGAATTATTGTTACATATTAATGCATAATAGAATATTTAGCCAAACTAAAAGTCGTTTCCTGTCAATAATTTAACTTGCCATGTAACATTCACTATCTCTTTATTTCCTTCAGAGAGCTCATTCCATATCAATTTTTGTTTCTCTTGAAGGGTTCAACTTGCCTTGTGAGCTCTGTGCCTTTCCTTTTCCAAAGTTTCCATGTTAAGCACTTTTGAGATTAAGAACAATGTTAGTTTGCCTGAGTGAGTCGCTGAAATATATGTGTGCCATATTTATTTATGCTTCCTCATTTATTAAAACTGTGTTTAATTTCGTAAACATATAATATTCACAAATTATTTCGTAGAAGAAGGGAAATATGGTGTGTTTAAGTAATTTTGTATTGCATTATCATATCTTCGTTGAGTCAAGCTACTAGCTATGTATCCGTTGGTTATTGAAAGTAATATTTTTATCAGCTTACTTGTAAGCCACAACTGCAGTAGCATTAAACACATTTTCTAAATTGACAAGATTTTCTTGAAGATAGTCTGGCACCTGCAATGAGATATTATTTTGCTTGATTAACGTCTGCTACTGGCTGAATAGTGAGATATTTGCTCGGATTTGAGTGTCTCTTGTGATTATCTCTGCTACCTCAATGATACAATGTACAATGTCTGTTCTGCATTAATAATGTTGCTTGCACTTGTTGATAATGGTCTCAGCAGTGATGGTGAGTCAGTCGTTTGATTTTGAGCCAGTAATGAGTATTGCATTTATTACTTGGTTCAACTTTTTCAAACACCTTTGTTGACTCACAGTTGCATTCAATTGGAGAGCTGTTTGAGAGTTGAGGGGTACATTCTACCCTAGCTTTATATAAAACTTATGTAACAATTATATTTGGAAGGTACAAAGGTACCTGGGCAATCCTTTTCAGAGGAGAAGAACTGGCTTGCACATGTATGTATCTAAAGACAGATGGATATTATTAGTGGTCGCATGAAAAATTGGAAACTCTTAATGTAAAACTGCATTGACTCCTATCTCCTTCTAGCCATTCCTTTAAAATCCAGAGAATTTGAAGTTTTTTTTCTGATTCTGTAGCAGCAGCTTGAAATTGAACAAGAGAGTTCAACTCAGTCCATTCCATCTTTATGCTAGTAGCAACAGCAGCGTTCAGTAGCATTTTGGATGTTATACTTGTAATGGAGCAGAATCGATATGAGAGAGCGTCTGCCTGTGTTTGTGTAGGAAAAATACAGCCTTGCACCGCAATGCTAGCAATTGTTATTTGTTAGGAAGGAGCACGCATTTTCAGTCAGACAAGTATACGCACACGCACGCAACACATACCCAAGTTCTGCAGCGAGGAAGAAACACCAGCGAAGAGACAGACACGCACATTCTCTCTCTCACACACATTTTGTGATTTTACATGGCCAGAGTACAGCGTCGGAATATAGACAAGCTCGAACCCCCTACAGTTTTAAACATCACACAAAGTTCGGAGTTTTTGGCTTTACCTTACATGCATATTACATCCATGTGTAAGTGTAATCATCCCTATTCGTAGGGTATTTTTATCGATCTTCCAACAAACCAAGGAACCCTGCAAGAGAACGGAATATTGCAGCAGAATAAGCAATCTTATTACATACAACTCACACTTGCAAGAGCAACCATTCAATTCGTTTCCATATTGCGTTGCAACACATGTATTTCAACCAGAAGAGGAGACAGAATTAGCTTTTTTTTGGCTGGCCATGGACCATGTACATTACTGTGATCTAAGACAGATACACATGAGCGAAGGATAGGCACATTATTAGGATGAGTGAGCGCACAAGTATTCCCCTTATGAACTCCTCGGAACAACGAGATTCAGGATGAGCAAGGATCTTATTCTCAGTAACTTGACTTGACGCTGCATACTACTCCACACCACACCACACGGTAACTCAAGATGTGGGGAACCAAATATGCCATGCCATAGTAGATTGTAAGTAGATTGAGGATCATCTGAACTTTATCTTCGAGAAGGCGAATATGGGAAGGTTTTTTTTAAAGGAATCGAAAACTAAAGGTAGAAAAGGGTTTTCTGATAATTTAGTGCTTTTTATCGGGACTCATGTGTTCAAATGACATGGAGTCAAGAATGTACAATATTATTATCCCTTGTCTACGCTCTTTTTAGCTCCCAACCATTATAAATACTTGGAACGGTGTCAGCTGCATTTCTGCTGCCTCCTACTGGATGGAGCGATATTATTATTACTCGCATTACCAATCACTGAATCAAGTTTGAAGGGGGTTTTAACCCTTGTTTTTATGTCAAAACAAGGTTTACGGTAATAAGTATGTTTCCAAAAACGTACGACTACGGGAGAGCTCTCTCTGCCTATATATGTAATGCTAAGCAGGCGGAGGGCAGGCACGCACGCAATAAAAGAAACCAGAAACGCCAGTGTACGTTGCCGTAACTGTTTCTAGGAAGCAAATTAAATTACATCAAGCTCATTTTCCATACGTTAAATTTTGGTTAGTGCATGATGGGAAGTTGAAATTCTCTGCAGTCGCAGCAGCAACTATAGCTTAGCTGCCCAATTATTTTCTGTGAGTACCGAGCATGATTGCATATCTCCCCTGCGCATCAGTTGTAGAGGGTAGTAGCTCGATTTGTTTTTAAAAAAACTGGTACTTTGAATCACCCCACATTGTTTAAAGCACTTTCGAAAAAATCTCATCATCGAAAGCATTTGTCGGTCCGCCGCCATTACTCCCGGTTTCTTATGCAATATTATGAGGTAGAACTCTAGAAAATGTCAATTTATATGAATATGCCCGCTTCTTACAGCACAGCAGCACCACCGACGGTGACAAATAGGGTTGGTTTATTGACAAAAAACTCATTTCACATATTGAATGTTGGTGATTAAACTTCAAGGATGAATCACCATGATGCTTTTCATAAACTGTTCCTCCATTTTGTTCTTCCCTAATGGTTTCTCGTCGTTTGAGCCAATGGCCACCATAACAGCTGGACCAAGCCTACAGTTTATGATTTTGCATGCATATGCATGCGATTACTTCATGCACATCATAATTGACATTTCGTTATTTTCAATTCAATACCTTCATTTTAAAATTTTACAAAACGCTCATGAGCTCTCAGATCAATATAACATGCATGCACAGGTAATAAAAGTTTATGCCTCCAATAAACTTTTTAAGATGCGAAATGGCAGCAGAGAGCTTGCACCACCAGCATAGTCAATGCTAAAGAAGAAAGAACCAACTTTCAAAAAGTGATGGGTAGGATGTACGAATCATTTAAGGATTTGGAATTCTCCTTTTCAGCTCTATCCGTTATTATGCCACGCCAGAAGTGCAAATGAACCTTCCACCGTTTTTATGCCTATAAAAACCTCCTTTCCATCCCTGTAATATGACCCTTTGAATTCATATTATATTGCTAAAAGTGCGACTCAAGATTATTTTAACTACGTAAGTATTATTGTTTAGACACCGTGAATGATTGGGAATTATATGAAAACACAAGTTGTATTTATTTTCAAATAATATTGTGAACAGAGATAATGGGTGGATACATGAAGAGGAGTAGAGAGTTACGATTTACTCAGGTGTCGGACGAGAGAAAGCCTAAAGCTGCATTATGTGAGATTAGTGTGTTCATTCTACTTTGTGTCTCTGTGTGTAAGTAAGCCCAACCGAGATTTTTATGGTGGGTAGTTTTATGAAACACCTTGGGTCGGAAAATAGACCAAAAATACTTCACTTTTTCAAGCTACCGTACCTTTCTGTGACAAAACTGATGAAATGTACTGTAAGTGGTGGTAATGACGGTGTTCCTTTAAAAGGACTATAGTTTAGTTTAGCTGGTGGGGCAGATGGAGAGTGCATCATATATTAATATAATTTTGAGTTCTACTTGCATCCTGATGAAATGATATACGCGTTCGTTTAGTGTTTTTGTGCAGTGATGATCATTCTGTAGTCACAATGTAGTCTGCAGCAGGGCCCTTTACGTGCCTCGTACATGAACAGAAGAAATATGATGAGGATGACAGTCCTTAAAAATTTACTGCTGCACTTTCTTACTTTATTGTAATATCTACCTGGGTTGGCTTGGCAGAGGAGCACAATAATCGCATTGAGCTTTTCGCTCGTTTCTTTCCTTGTAGTTCTGTGACCTATTTTAAAGTCGGTCGATGTGTTCCACCGCAGTGAAGAGTAATGTGGTGTGGCGCATCAAGTAGTAAACAGAGAGTAAGTACTGCTAACATAACAGCTGTTGTGTGTGCACTTCTCATTTCAACAAGTCAAGTGCACTTCTCAGTATCTTATGCATAACAATAATATGACATCAACTCAGCTAACACACCTGGGTATTGACATTGTTCAGAGGTAGAAAGGTATTCAGAGTAGTGCGCTGGCTGGCTTGCTAAAAAAATGTTTGCACGTAGAATGAAACATAAATGTAAGAAACAGAAATGACAACAAACACAGTTTCCTCTTTAAGGAACTTCATTGTTGTAAGTTTACACTACTCATTGCTAGTCACGTCACAGCAAATGATATGTAGTACAAAATGTGATGAGACGTCTTAATGCAAAATTTCTATTTTGTGGCATGAACTCACAAATCATATCTCACACCAAAGTCCTTTTCCATAATACCCCTGCGCTGAAAACTGGATGGAGACTGTTGGTCATGTTATGTTATTAGCAAATTCAAAAAGCCCTTTCCCAGCAAAATCAAACAATTTGCTTCATTATTTTATTTAGCTACCTACACATGTAAAAGTCTTATTACGGCATGTGGCCGAAGTCTTATTCTAACAGTCTACCGATCCGTGAGGACTTTTAACAGTTCAGCAAATGTATTCACAAAGCAGTCCGTCAATAATACAAAGAGCCCAACTCAGCCCTTCTTGCAAAAGCTCGAGCTTTGCTTTTGAACTAATTTTCTTTGTGAAAAGTATTGTGTCCTTCTAGTCAGCGCACTACCAAGTCGCCACTTGAGTGCTGGTGCTAGTTGTAGCGTGACCAAAGTATAAGGGGAAGTCGGAGTATTGCTTAAATAATGAATGTCATATTGTCTCATGAAATCACACTGTGCCTATCGCATAAAGGGTAAAGTATGATGTGAGGTTGTCATGCACTATATTTCGCGTAAAGGACTCCCATATTCCAACCAGCTTGCGTGTGTATGACTGGCCAAATTTCGAAAATGAGGTATTAAATTGGCTCACTCAGCATACATTATATCCTTTTATCTATATAACCACCAGGACTGATGCCGCCACGGCTGCTTCTATGCATATTTAAGCGAGTCCTTACTTTTTCTATGCCAGACTTGATAAAAAAGATTAGTTCATTACTTGCCCAGTATAATATGTAATATTAATGATGAAACGATACACAAATAGAATTTCATGACAAAAAGCTTCACTACCCGGAAGACTCAGGAATTATAATACTATTAGGTAACTTTCAAAAGTCATTGTTCCAATAAAAATTCTAATTTATCTACCTACCCATTTTTACTCCGGCGTATATATTAGATCACGAAGCAGTATGAAAACTTTCAAGATTTGTTTCAACGTGTGAAAGCGTGCCAAAGAAAAATGATAATCATCCACAAAAAAAACTACACTTCTTGCAGGACCCTGGCCGTCGATGAGTAGTACTGTTTGAGTATGTACATTTCATTTTTGGCAACACAACTTTGCGTCTGTTCCTTATCTTCATTCATAGCTCGTGGTGACACAGTAGTACAAACGAATTAAATTCACGCTAATACTAATACCCAGTTACTTTGAGGCCCCAGCTCGTTGAAATTCTTCGTATGCTATCATTGTTCCAATAATGAGCAGCAACACGCCTTTGTCAACAGCCGAAAGCTATTCGCCACGACGATCTAGGAAATGCAATGCAATTGAATGAGCTGAGAGGGAGTTGTGAATGTGCTAATGAACTTGTTTAGAGCAAAAATAATACAGTTTTGGTCATATTGGGAATCTCAAGGTCCAGTTTTTAGTGGTTCGTCGAGTTACCAACACCACCACCAAGTAGTTTATAATGTAAGATGCAAACTTGTCAAAATGCACGAACATTTCCATGATATGTACCTACGTAGATTATATGCATTATTACAGCTTGGACTGTGGCTATGATGACGGCAAAGCTCATACTTAACTATGTATATCGATTAATTTTTTGCTACCACTTTTCATGAGCCATAGCTAAGAAGCAAATTAATGTGCGATGCGTTGGTTTGAGTAACGTGTATGTATACATAACAGTTTTTTGAGCGAAGGCTCACATCACAATATCACTTTGGTGCCCACTTATCCAAGCTTTGCATCAGTGGAGTTGTTACCTGCATACCTTACCTCAGAATCTGCGAGCTTGTAACTTGCAAGTAAACACATTTTGTCTGTATATGGCTATGAATCGCAGTTACCCATTCCCCATTCTTATGATTCGCCTTTGTTTCAGAAGACGATCCTTTGTTTTTCTTAAGCTTTTTGTAGAATACTGCACTCATCACGTAGGGGTTGCGTTGTTTCTGTACAGCATTGCCTGAAAATGATGCTGCTGCCGCTTTATACTTCCCTGATGTTGATTTGGTTAACTAGTTTGCTTAGACTGAGCAGTTTCTTTGAAACTGTTAGGCCAATCTGTAGGAGGAAGGAAGAATCGATTGTGTGCAATTAACATTTTTTTCAAGCTATTCCTCTGTTTGGGCAAAAAGACACCTCTTGCTTAAATATTTTCCTATATTATATAGGATTATTACTTAATAATGGGCATTGGTCCCATCATAATTATTATAATTGTTGATCTTTGCTGGTTCGCCTGCGGATGATGGCCTTTGTGTAATATTAACAGTTGAATTAAACATTGTTAACTGCAGGATGTTGTGCGAGGGAACGGATGGGATAATGTGGAAGAAATGAATGTGCCCAATGTTGCAAACTGTTGTGTTATGTTATCAACGCGCATGTTCAAGAATGTCTGCATTGCATTTTGCATTGGTTGCTGACGATCTCAGAATGTAGAGCCGAAATTGAGTTTGCTGATAACAGTGTTAATAATTGAGAAAAATCGACTTGAAGGTCCTCAAACCGTCATGTCTGCCGTGCATGTAGACTTATTTACTGTACATTATGATTATGACTGTCGTGGTAGCAAACATTAACACAGTGGAATGTAAATAGATGATATTATGATGCTTTTGAATGAACAAAATATTTTCCTCCCAGTGCCGCAGGACAGCGGAACACTGATGATTGAGTTCAATAAGACATGATATGATATTCAGGCTGGGAGCATGAGCAGACCACTAAACAAATCAAGGCTAGGCACAGTCGATCGTATTTACATTCAAATAATAGAGATCAAGTCGACTATTAATATGAATTAACATTGCTGCTCTTAATTTCCTGTTAGTCAGCCCTTCACCTTGACAATGTTGTTTTGTGCTTGCTCTGTGACTGCTTCTTCTTTTTACACAATCCCCATGTCTTGATCATCATCACTCCCATCATAATCATAATCAATCCAATCTGAGCTGCTATGCAATGGCTTCAAAAAAGAATTCGTCTGCTTGGTTGCCATTCTGCTTGCAAACAAATCCGGTCAAGTGGGAAGCTTCAGTTGATTTTGATTTGATACATACACATATTCACCACCAAACTAAGCAAAGATGCGTGCATGATAATCAATTTCTATAGAGGGAGAGAGAAAAGATTTGGATGATGTGAAGTTGGCTCGTCACCATACCTTTATTTGAGGAATGAAAGAATATATATGATGCTCTTGCTTTCGGTCGCGGTCTGATCAACTATTACAGCCGTTAGTTGGACTCGCCTTTGCTATATTAGCGAGTGCAACAGTTAAGTACATATTATGGCTAGGACCGCTATTATGTTAGTTAGCCTTTCCTCACTCCACACCATGCTTTTTATTATATGTTGACAAACAGGCAAGAATCTAATTTTTGCTCACTAAATATGCTCTCCTGAATGAAATATTATGAGTGATGTCGTATTTCAATTTTGAAGCCGTGAAAGCCTTTGTCACTCACATTCACTCATATTTCAATGGGACTCAGCATTTGCCTGGAATGGAATAGAGAATGCTGCGTAACTTGTCATCATAAAAAGAGCAAAACCAGTCCTTAGCACATAGATATCGCCCTCTATTCAAATTTTGAGTTGTTCAATAGAGCGGAGGAGATGTTGCTACAATTATTTTGCCATAAGCATCATTATCAACAGTGGTGATCGTGATCACATTCAGTCGTCGAGTTGACTCCTAATCAAATGAATGTGGACAATAAAATGCATAATAAAATGAATTAGCAATCCCATCCCTTTTGAGGAATCTATTTGCATGCTATTCAAACCAAAGCTCATTGCGGGGATAGTTTAAGTATGGCGGGGTAGACCATAGCATGGCATGCAAGTACCAAAAAGGTGAGCAGTTCATAGGATCCATACCAAGGTGAAGTGAAACGGTACCCGACACACAATCTAAAACTGTAGGAGTGAGTAAACAACCTCGGCAGTGCATTGGGTGATCGTGGGTGCGACGAAGAAATGCTTTCAAGCGTTATTAGAACGCAAGAAAAAACTAGGGGTAATACACATGACACCAGCAGTAATTTTCAGGATTTTATTCCTCCTTTATCGCAAAGGCAATGGTTTATATGAGTTTCAGCCACGGATTTAATTAACGATATTCGTTCCCTTGCTTCTATGTAAAGTACTACCCCCACATTGAGTATCAGCTTCTTACTACTCAACCGACAGACTACTTTCACAAATTAGAAAGGTGAGCGTGGAAAGATGGACGTGAAAGGAATCTCACGTGCTGCCATTTTCCGGAACTTCTGACATTGAAAATTTGTGTCAGACATTTATTTTTTAAATTTCATCAGAGTTGTTCCACACAGCCTCCTTTCGTGCTACCCTGAGGAAATCCTGATTAGCACACTTAGAAATGAAGATATTTAAATATTTATCATAAGTGTGCTAGTAGGATGTAAATGTTGACGTTGGTCATGAATAAATAGTAATCTGATCTTTAAAGGGGATACGATGCTACATATGGCATTCTGAAACAGAGCTTCCATTCCCTGCCGTTGCTTCCGTCTTCAAAAGAAAAATTGTTTCCAATTAATCTCAATCAAAAGTGAATGAGTCATGAATGCGATGCACTGGGGTACTTCAGACCAATGTA
>JAQGAP010000312.1:0-41958 GCA_034697805.1 Orchesella bifasciata | reverse complement strand
CGCCATCGTTTCAAGCTAACAGCTTTTTTAAGAAAAGGGATGCAAATCATAGCTCAAACAAATCAAACATAATTTTGCAGAATATTTCCAAAAATGTGTATAATCTAAATCAAAATTACATGGTTGTGATAACGAGTCCAATACAAAAGAAAATCACACAGAAATGAATTAGATCCATTTAAGGTAACAATGAGAACATAATCAAAAGAGGATAATGGGGAAAATGAGACTCATGCTTGTACAGAGTTACATATTAAAAAGCTTTGTAGACTAGATTTTGTTGACGCCACCTTTTTTTCTACCAGAAAGTGTTTTGTCAATCTGAAGTAATAAAATATGCTCTCAAAAAACAAGCTTTGATGTTGTAAAATAATTGCGTAGCTAACCTGGATTAAGATTTGCATGATGGAGCAAGGAAAATACATGATTACAGTCTACTCTGCAGTAAAATTAAATGTGTGTAAATGTAACTCACTTCAGCTATAATCTGTAGTCCTTACGGTTCTATTGTATTTGGTTCACAAATGCCTCATTAACTTCTAGCTTATTCTGGTTTATTGTTTGTAATTTCCCTTTTGATAAAATACAAAATTACAGAGAGCATAGGAAGCCAACACTATAAAAGCAAAATAATCAGAAGTGAGTAATTTATTTGAGCGATGACAAATTTAAGTCATGTATCTGCGTCTTGAAGTCGGGTGACGCATGTTTGCGTTTGCTGGTTAACCTTCTTTTGAGGTAGCTTACGTGACCGAAAGGGGACCATCGATTAGAGTAGGTATCCTAAAGCTTATTTGTAAAGATCCAAGCATCCTGTTTGGAATCTAATATTCAGTTCGTTTGAATAAATGGTTAACCATTGTAAGATTCGTTGAAAGTCTGTAGTTGTGACAAAATCATTCCCTCTTTTCAATTCTTCTTTTGTCAGGATGGACACGTGGTGACTTTAATTTGGGAAGTCTTTTGTTTTGTCCGTGAGATTAGAACGTGTGTGTATTCAATTGGGATAAGTAAAACAACAAACACAAAAGCATGAAAAAAGTGTACGTTCCTAACTATTGTTATGATGGTATAATTTTATACTTCCGTTTATTACTTTGTCCTGACACGGGACTTCCTTCAGCATTAACTGAGAAAATCATTAACAAGAAGACAGGATGAACTCTGAAGGCATTGTCCAGGCAAAATCAATTCATGCATTGGGCATCAACAGTTTTCACTCAAATGAACGCTACAAACATTCGATTTCGTTTAAAACTAGAGTACACATAGTCTATTTCATTATATCGTTACAACCACATTTTTCGACTGTAGATTGTCTATCAGTTATGAAAGCAAAGTTATTTTTCTAACTTTCCTACCCCTGTTGTTTAAGCTTAAGGTTGGGGCAAATGAAGCTACATCTTCTTTATGAAACGTGAATTAGCTATTATTTGATAAAATTCAACCCACACAAAATTATGTAGCTACATAACGTACAAACTTGCATGCCATAGGGCGTAACATAACTCGGTCACAGGCTCATGACTTGTTTATGAATTTTACTTTACTCCGAACAACATCCTTTACATTTACTGGTTGCACGATGCACACACCATGACACACTTCCGTTCCGGTAACTCCTGTCATCCAATGTTCATAATATCTCTGAAATTGAATAGACAGTGGTTTCAGATTTCCATTACATTGCATGCTTCTTTACAAGAGCAAAAAGTATCAAAATGCGATGTAGAGAATCTACAAACAAGATTAAAGAAATAGGCGGATGATAACATATCTGGTTAAGTTCAAACAACCCAAAGATCGATCCAGATTACAATGAAGACGGACAAAAAATTGTTTCATAAATAACAAAATATCGACCAGTCTAGGTTGTCAAAGAAATGGTTGGCTGGGACTTGGTACATTGTTTGTCTTACGTAAACCAGCTCCTTGAATGACATGGGTTTGACCATGTGCTGCTAGACAGTTGTATCGACTCTTCAAATCAAACTTGGTTAAAATCTCTATCAAGTTTGCACTTCCTGCTTGAGGTCACCCCACGGGCGTGAGAAACGAAGTAGCAACTTCCACTCCGAAAACTGCGTCCTTTCTATACGCAACCCAAGATTGCCACGCAGTTAGCAAACAAATCCACCTTGTAATACGGAGAATAGCTATTTGACGCTTTCTCTCTGTTTTGTCGAGTCACCTAAAAAGTTGTTAATAATACACCTAGATTTGATTCTCTCCTACGGGCTTTTAGAAAGCATTGCTCTTTGTGTTGTGAAGGAGAGCTTGTTCACATTGAGTTGACGACAACGACGACGATGGGGTTTTCTTTCTTTCATTTTCTTCAGAGGAGGGCAAATCAATCCAAATCCAAAGTTTGGAGGAGTGGAAGTACTTGCTTAGAATGAGATCAAGGCGTATTTCTGTGGTTTCAGGGAAAGTTAAGGAATACTCGGAATTTAGCAAGTGGTCCTACAAAGTCATCAGTTATTGCTTTCACCATTCGACCATTTTGCTAGTCGCATGTTTGATAACATTTAGAGATAACATGTAGTCCCATCATTTCGTTCTCAAAACCACGTGGGATTATTATGATCATGATGTTTGTATTTTTAACACTTGCATAATATGCACAAGCGGCAGTTTCCATTTGAGACCCGAATGAGTGGTTGAGTGTTGTCTTTCGTTTCAAATGTAGCAATTGTATGTTAAAACGTTCAAAAATGTGATTTTAACTGCAGGCTTGCATTGCAGCTACATATAAAACATGGTTATTACGGATACTACTACTAATCTTCTTCGCTGAGTACGTGTGGAAAGAATACAACTCTTTTCTTTACCCTCACGTGAAAAATGACTCCAAGTAACCTACATTTTAGACTAGACAAGGGAAAGAAGTAACAAGTAACAACGTTATGTTGCTGGATCGCGTACTGAAATGAGTCTGTGTGCTACACCACGCTAGCGATACGATGTCTCAAGAAACGTTGTTGTAATTCCGAGCACGAAAGATATACATTCGTCGCAGCGTTCCATGTGTAGCGACAGCTTTTCCAATAAAAATGTTTGTTCTTGCCTCAGCTCGGATACGGGATGCTGTTGAATTACTGTGTAAATGGTGAAATGGTGTTGTTCTAGTTTGACAAAGAGGCTAGTCAGAGTCATGTTTTTCGTGTGCATGACATAAAAATAAAACAGAGTTTCCATTTCTCCCAGGCTAACGCTAGTTGCATGTTCAACCCGTTGATTGTGTGGGATAAACCTGGTTTTAGGCTCTTGAGCGAAATGGCCACTTTTACTGCTTGTTTCAGAATAACTGTCCAATTCCATTGTAGTTATATTTCCATCGGCATTTTCTTGTATTCAAAGATTAAGCTGGGTTGGATATTGCAGTGCGATTCGAATCAAGAAAAAAGTGCTCATCACAATCGTACTTTTGATCATCAATTTAAACTAATAAATCTGCCATACTCAGCCCTTATCTTATCATCTCATCTCATCTATTTTATGAAAAAGCTTGTAAACCTCTCATTTTTCCATTTTATCTAAAAATTTGACGACGTTTTCGAGATGATATAAAACCTTCTCAACATTTCTATGAACTGGCATGCAGCTGCTAAAATATATTTGGGTAGTTGTTTTATTACACCTGCTTCTACAAATTTCTGCCAGCTTGATGTGCACTCAGCATTCAGTTTCTTAATAAATTACATCTTACATCGACGGTCACAACGTCGTAGCATGGTTTTTTTATGAGAATCCGGGGAAAAGCACTTGCTACATTTGTTCAGGGAGAAATGTTTAGAAAACTCAACAACATTTAATAGAAAAAAACATCATTGTCACATCACTGGCTTCCAAGACGCGCCCACATAGTTATACACTCCATAATTCGAGAAAACGCCGGATGTGGACCGACTTTGCTTTCCAGACCTTGTGATGTGATAGCAGTGAAAAGGAAGTATACATGCTTTCACCGTATTCATAATCGTTGGATTCAATGAAACCGCCTTTTGAGAAGTTGTTTTCACAAAAACATCCTCGCCTCCTGCTTCTCAAACTTGCTACCGTTCTTGGAAGATTTTTCCTTTATAACTGACAGGTTCAAGGAATAGACTGATTAGCAGTGTTAAAGACAGCACCACCGTGTGGTTATGCCAGCTCTCTCTCTCTCTCACTCACTGCCTGTTTTCTCATCCCAGCATTTTGTAGTATCCATTTCTGCGGTAGCTTCTTCAAAGGCAGTTTTATACTTACTTATAAGTGCTTGTATATCCTGCTGAGAGAAAATGAGAAACGGGATTTGAGACATAAGCTTTCTTTCATCATTACCAAAAGTAGCCGCAACCACTTTCATTGAACTCAATGAACTCTATGCTTTCAATGAACTGGTCCCCACTTTTCTTCTCTTTAAAATCATACCATGAGCATTCACTCAATGAATGACTGACCTCCAAGGTAATGCTTATTTATGGATTAAGTTTGCAATTCCAGATTTTAATATAAAAGTCGATAAAAATTCCTACTAAAACAATTAAAATGTAGGCACATAACAGGTTTAAAATGTCATCACAATCGTAGTAATTATGTTTTTATATGTAACCAGGAGCTATTCGACTTCAGTGATTAGTAGATATGTAATTTGAAGGTTGAGCAATTTCCCAAATCAAATGCGAATGCTCTACATAAATGGTTGAAAACCAGCTACAGATAATTTAAAACCCAGGGGTTTTGAGTACCATGTTTCCATTCATTAAATAACTATTCATGTGTCACGCCGGCATGTTTACATAATACGGTAAACCAGTTAATTGATTTTTATAGTGGTGTTTCGTGGTTTAAAAACTACAAATGGATAAAACGCCAGTCGCAAACCCTCTGTTTTGCATTGTATTAGTGGTTTTGCTATGGGCTAACGCTCGCCAAAAGTACTCTTGTGAATCATAAAGAAGACACGCGACATGTGATTGTCAACGGAAGGATGAGAGTCAGGAGTAGTTTGAAGGAAAAGTTTGATACTCACTGAACCAACTCTGGTTCTGGGTTGCTTTTTCAAATTTTTGAATGCAAATTTGTACCAGTGTCGTACAAGTGTGTTATAAAAGGCCCAGTATTAACGGATGACAGACAATGTTGCGTGTTATAACATAACGTAAGTATTTACTTTACTTTACATTTTCATATGTTAAAATAATCCCTTCCATTCAGTTGCAGGAGGGTAGTCTTGGAGCATGCATACTCACGTACATTCATTATTTCGGAGAAAATTTTGAAGGCACTTTTGGAAATAGCACAGAAGTTGTTCCAACACTGGCCGGAAAAAGTTAGTTGCCATGTCTCTAATGTGTGTAAGTACTTTTTCGGGTAAGTAGAAAAGTTGACGGTTCACGTTTACCACCACCACTACCCAAAATAGTCGATCAGAAAACATTGGTCATCATATATGGAACATAAGTATGTGAGAAGTAGTGTGGTGGATGGAATAAAGTTGAAGAGGAATGAGGCACAACAGAAGAAAAAAATTGGGAAATGAACAAGGTGGGGAAACAGGAGTATTACCTTTATACTTATTACTGCTTGTGGGCAGTTAAAACAGAGCGCTATGATTGTAATTTTAGCAATGGCTTGAATTAGCATAAGAATAGGTCTCTGGAGAGGTGAACTACACGGGAATGTTCGCCCGAAAAAACTTTTTCTTTACTGAAAAGTCCTCCGCTATTTCACTCTTTTTTCAAACCCTTTGGACTGGACGAACTGGTTCTGACATCTTGATCAAGTGAGCTGTCAAATCCATGGCCATTGGATAAAGCTAATACTTTATAGGAAAACTGTGTTTTTTTTATTCAAAGGAGTCTATCCAACGAAAGGGAAAACTGGGAGCTGATTCCAACAAATAAGAATTCTGTGCCTGAAAGCAATCCGTCTGTCCTTATAAGAATGGTACATTAGTAGCTACATATTATATTCTTAAATGTGGGGAGCTCTCTCAGATTGGTGACAACACGAGGAGGGAGCCCAATTGAATGCTTAGTTATTCCGCTTCTTTGAAACGTACTAGTTTCATTTACCCATTCTACTCCAGCTATCTGCAACTACTTGTTCCATTCAAGTTGAAAATTAATAACTTCTTGCACATCAATGTGTCTTTTGTCTCAAGATGCTCGTGATGATCAGGATGGTGACGATTCCTGATAAAATTTCATGTACCAAAAAACGCTTTCGTTGGGTTTCCCCCTTTTTAAAGTTTTTTTTTATCCAAAATACCCCTGGCAGTAGCTGTAGTTTTGGGAGAAAAACTTTACTATGTAAGATGAGCTGATTTGTTCGATACGTGAGAAAGAATGCATCGGTTATGAATAAATTTCGGAATATTACACTACAAGAAGCATCATCATATATTGATCCACTGATTAGAGAAAGAGGGTTTATTATTAATTAACTATCTTCTGTGAATGCTTCTACCCCTCCATTCATTCAGATATATGAGAATCTATTCAAGAAACTTGAAATTCTAAAGACTCGTTGGAATCATGTGAATGGAAAGTGTTTGCATGTATGTGTTTAGGATATGTTTGCAAAATGATATACGTATCACCTGATATACTACATCATAAATATGAGCCGTGAAGGCTGTGAAGGGAAGCCGTGTCATAAATGAAACAAAATAATGAAATTAAATTTTAAGTTTGAAGAAGAAACTTGTACCTAATTTAATTATGTTCATATTACAAGAACAAACGAGCAATTTTATTCGGTAACAGAACGTGCTACGTTAGTGAGAGTGAGAGTCCCTTCTTTTGACTAATTTTCATTCCTCCCGTCCAAACACAAGTTGCAACACAATACTATCCAATGCTGAACACAATATTATCTAGTTATGAAAGTTATTCCCCTCGATCCCAATTCCCAAACATTTCACATAAAATGAATGTGTATAAAGGTTTCTATAGAGGAAGTCGCCCCATCACCATTTTTACTAGCGTACGAATATGGTATAGGGCTTGTGTACATGAGGTATATATTGATACCTACCTTACCTCACCTCCTTCCACTTACTTCCACCTTGTGCATGATTCCCCGCTAATCTTTTTCGTACGTAATTATGTAAAACACTGAACTTTTATTGATTCAGACTTGGTTGGAGCTCTAACTCTCTGTAGTACTTTTTCATTTTGCTTGCTCTCTAGAAGTAATTATAATAATTGGACGCTCTCCTTTTAACTGACACCATAAATTACTCGTGGTTGCATAGGAGTACTAATAAGATAAAGTTCATTTTAAGAATCGTTTCACGGAACATAAAACAATGCCACCAATGTGGTGGCTATGGCTTTGTGCGGTTCTTCTGGCCGATTTTCATGAGGGGTTTGGTAGTTCTCCAGCTTCCTCAACCTCCATATCATCATAATATATTGAGTTGTTAAAGAAATTCATGTTGATTCATTCTTTTCCATGCATGCATGCATGCATACTCCGATTCTAATGTAATGTAACGGCAGCCGCTCAAAGGGAGAACAAAAGTTTCGACTTTTCACCTTCATCCCATGTGGGGTCGAAAGGCACAAAGCCATTGTGCTCACTCATTTGGTCCCTTCCATCCACTCACAACTGTGGCTTTCTATTAATGTATCTTCGACTACATGTCTGGAATGTTTTTTGCCGACGTCTTGGAAAACATTAATCAAGCGATTGATAGCTTCCTGTGGAATTGCTTGCTACGTTTGTATAAACGCGTGCTATACTATCACAGATGCGTTTCCCACCAGCTTGCTACCAACAATTCCAAGATTTCGAGTCCAAATGTTGGTTCAAAAGGTAGCTTCTTATAGCTCCATTTGAAGGCGTAGGCTAATACCCTTTTTCTACCTACTTGAAACCGGCAGATCACATTAATATACGGTTCAGCCACTTTCCCAACAAAACTGGCGGCTCAATCCTTTCTCCATTGAGTGATACTTCCGCACACAGTCAAGTTGCAAGGCGCTTCGTTGGAGTAGCTGTACTGTAGCCAGTCCATAACTTATTGTACGTTACTTTCTTGTATATGTACGTACATTATAAGGTTATGGTTAAATACTGGATCCGTTTTCTCTCAGTTCACCCAGTATTCACCTAACCTGAACATGACTGGTTGAGTGGGTTTATCTTATATATGAAGTCGTTTTATCGTTCTATTCACAAAAACTGGCACCCACTCTCCATCTTGGGTATTATCCGCAGGCCAATAACTATGGACAGGTATTGTTGAACAGCTTTGAAGCCACTATCAAAGTTTTAAAGCATCCGTGTTATCTGTTCTTGAAGAAAGGTATCTTCAAACGATAGCTTACAGAAAATATAAGTATTAGCAATGTGATAGCATTGATAGACCTTGCTTGCTACTCGCCGTGAGTTTCGCCAACTTTGCACAAAGAATATCAAAGCACATCACATATTTCAAAATAATATTGTCTATTATGATGTGTAATATCATTGTTATCAGTAATGTGCTTTCTCCAACATAAAATTTCGGATCAGCACACGGTTCAGTTATTGATTTTGCTAAACAATGATCCTATGCCAACAACGGCAAGATCATGGACTAATTCCGATAAATATTTTTGGCTTCTGCAAGTAACGAAGCCTCTGTGGGCCCTCATCCTGTTGAATTTAAGTGTGTTTGTCTACCCCACATATTTAAGCATCCAATAATTTTCAATACCATTCCTCAAAAGAAAGGAACAAATGATTCGGTGGAAAGAAAAGAAAAACTGGAATAAAACACCAATCCCATGATATCCACCAGCTGGAGGAGTGGAAAACTATTGTACGCATTTTTATTTCACTGCTGAACTCCTCGTAATACATTTATTTGAAGAATTACACAGTTTTCACCACATTCGCGAAGATCGTTAAAGCTCAGAAGAAATGAGGGGAAGATGGAGATGGGCTTGGAAATCCTACACAGTCTTTTCGAGGAGTAATGAGTAATATCCATTTAAACGTGTGCAAATTCCCATGGATAGTATGAGTCTTGAAGCACATAGTTAGGAAGTTGAGTGGGGCTTTGGAGTAGTGGATTGAATATAATTTGTAAGTAAGAGCAATTCGGCAATAAATACGTGTGCATATGTAACTCTTTACACGGGCAAAGCACTTAGTGATGCCATTTCGTGTGTATAAAAACGATCTCAATTTTTCTGCCCCTTTTCTTACATAAATTCTAGTGCTATGATCTTTTCCCCAACAATTTTGTACCTGTACTTGCGTTCACGTACTCTCCAAAACGTCTATCAAAGCTGGTTGTACTCCAAGTTCACCATATAATAATCTTCCTCCCATTTCCCCCTTCTTTATGCTCTCCATGTACTCAGTTCTCAGGCTCAAAAGATGTCCGTTGTGCAAATTTGAAACTGCAAACACATATGATAACCTCGTTTTCTCCATTTCTCTATATGTAGTTTCTCACACGTAAATACAAATATTAAGTATGTCGCTAGTCCCTACGTAAAACTATTTTTACTGGCTACCTTGCTATCTTTGCTACCTGACTCATCTTCTCTTGGCTTATTTCAACTTGGCAAAATTAAAAATGACAGACATTGGAGTGCTCAAATCTTCCAGGTTTGGTATCAAATGTTTTTGCCGTTTTGAAATTTGCCAACCATTATTAACAAACGTAAACGTGTTACAAACGAGCGTTATGTTATGAGTCTTCAAATAGAGTACACACGCAACTCAGATATTCCCAACGTGGCAGGCATTCTTCACCACCGGTTCCAATGCCAACTTTATACGACTGGAGAAAGTTAAAGGCTTGCTTATTTGCGTCAGGTGTTAGCTGTGCAATGCAGTGGTGCACTGCACACAAGGAAAAAGATAACGGAGGTCTCTGAGTCAGAAATATTTATCCTTCGCATAGAGAAAAGCAGCTCCAAAAGTTCATAAAGTGAAACTTTGCAATGCCAAACGCAGGTTTTGCTCAAGTTGTACGTATGCTAGTGGAGCTGCATGGTAGCCAAAAATCCCATATTTCACAATGTGTAGTGCACACGTTACCTCCGTTATGGGGGATTTTCTTAACGTCTTAGCATCCTTTCTAATATTGGGTGGTGAACCCAGATTTGGAACCGCGTATTTCTATTGCTTCTCCATGTGAAAATGAAATCCTGGCTCATATCATTTTCACATGTGAAAAATATTGCTCAATAGGGTGATTTGGAGGAGATACATTGAATAGATAAACTCGTGCTCTGACAAGAAACGAGGAGAATGAGAAAAGACGCTTTGAAAGGATAAAGTGACAACTGATTCTCTGGAAAGCTTACCACCATCACTTTTTTGACATTAGATGTTAGTTGTCTCATTTGCGAAATTATGTGGACGGGTTACGTACGCACACAAAACTATCACATCAGCTCATCAGTTATGCAATAATACGGTGAGTTGACCAGATTGTGTATCAACAAACCCGTCGCCTTTATTGCTTTATAGTGGAGCGAAATGGTTTGTTTGAGAGGTCAGTGTCACTTTAAAAATTGTCCTAACATTTTGAAATTCTACAACACAAAAAGACTGGTAGAGTGGGACAGGGTTGAAGCCAAGTTACTATGAATAGTGTAGTTTCTATAAATGTAACCATGCTGCAATGCAGCCTCAAGTTTAAAACAATTAAACTGTCTTAAATGGAAGGTTTTCTAAAATTACCTCTGTTTCTCTGGTTGTGTTAGTTTCGGGCAGAAACATTTTATATGCATAAATTTGATTCATATCGAGCCCAAAGTGTTGTCCTCAATTTAGCAACACAAAATCTTTCCTGAACAACCTTCTGCTTCAAAGTAATACGATGTATACTACCAGTTTTCTCTACATCTCTGACACTTAAGGGCTTGCTAATAGCAATGCCACACTCGCACTCCTTTCTTTTATAATCGCATGTGTCACACGCCCATATTATTTCCCTATCCGTATAACTAACAACTATATACGTCGTCGTTAAATATTTTCCACAATATCCGCCAAAATATTACAACACCATCAGCAACCTGGAGTTTACTAAACGCATTTGTAGACGCTCACAAGGTATCATTTTATTACAGCAGAATGTGAAACAAGAAAGGAAAAGAAAGTAGGTAGTCTGCGAACAGGAAAAAGGAAGAAGGGACGTATACACCAGAATGCGATGAAATTAGTTTACGCCAAACTTTCATCGCTCTCACTGGAGGTTCATTACTGTTGTGCAGAGGTGCTGAGAGGATTGAGCTGAAAAAATGGTATTATTAAAAGTATGTATACATAGAGACAATTTACTGGCGAAAAAAACAACTAGTTCATTCACACTGATGCATTAAATAACAGTTGAGATCATAAATTTGTCTATGTATTTATAAAACATAAATATATCGTAAAGAATTGCCATTCCTGTTACAAGTTAAAAATCAGAAAATTTGGGATTATGTCCAATCCTAAAATTACCATTGCTTCGTTCTTAAATTGTATCTTAGTGGAAGGCTTTCGAGACTGCTTGTCGCCAACAAACTTAGCAAACAACACCATATAATTATAATTTTCACGACAATGTGAAAGCAAGGAGTGTGAAATATCTCAGCCAGTATAGAATGAAACTGAGTTGAGCTCCGGCTAGTTTTCCAAAATGTTCTACATTCCACAGCCACATAGTTCTAATTTACATTGCTCACTGGATGAAACATTGCGGGCTGCATAAATCTTGGGATCTGTGCATGCATACGTGAAGAGGGAAATGTAATTATATTGTTATGGTTAACTGAATTGTTATTTTAAACCTGCAAAATGGTTGGGTGTGTTAAACTCTTCGACCGCAGCGAGAGTAACCTGCTCCTCCATACTTTTGGCTGTAATAATAACAAGTATACAAAGCTCGTTGAAAGCACGTGGAGCCCGTGTTCAGCTGCGACTCATCTTGGGCAGAGAAAGTGAGCGGAGGACGGGAGAAGTTGTATGAATGGCAGAGAAAGGACTGGGAGGTATTTCAATGAGCCTTATAAATGAAAGACAAGGGTTTCGCTCCATGTACAGGGAAAAGATTGTGACAGGCATCATATTAGGTATGTACAAAAAGTTTTAGATGCGCTTCAAGTCATCCTTGAAATAATAATATCGGTGGTGTAATCATACTTCTTGGTGAAGGAGGGAGCAAACTTACAAACGTAAAAATCTACAAGCGCCTTACCATATAAACTGGTGTGTGGCACTGTAAGTCAACCCAAGCATGGTTTTTTGGTTTCTTGGAGCGTGCTCTGGAGAAGTTCATCTGTATTATATATGTACACTAAAAAAGAAGACTCCTAAAAAACTTCTCATAAGCTACAGCTCAGCATAAGGAAGACTTCTCTCACTCTCCCATGGTTTCATTGGAACGAAGGAAATAAGAAGTAGAACACTGTTCATGGAATATAATAAGTGAGGTGACTTACACATATCTGGAGTGCCCCTACGGCACTTCTTCCCTCCTCTTATTGTATTTCTATGAATTGTAAGAGACAATGAAGGAAAAATCTAATAGACAGTGGCCCATTGTCACATTTCCTTGTAAGCTTCATGGAAACGCGGTATAATTGCGAGGGAAGAAATTTCTTGCTGCCACACAAAGAGAAAGGTGTAGAGATATAGCTTGTTCCTTGCTTTCACCTTCATTTTAACTATGAAGATCCAATAAAACTTATTATACAATGGGCTTCCAGTATAGCGGGAGGGAGCGGAGCAAAATGAAATTCAACTCCCAAGAAATGTTCATACTACATTTCACTTGCAGCTATGCTATATCCTCAAACGTCCTCATCTTCTTGTAACCCCAAATTATCTGACTCTGTTTGTTAGGAGTGTACAACTGCCGCTCTATAGCCTATCTCGTACTACTTATTCCTGCTTTATGCGACACTGATTTTGTGAGGTGCTTGGAGAAAGGTGAAGAAGATAAGAGGATCAATGTTGTGCTGACTCGGCGTGAACTAGACCGCATTAAGAAGACATTATACGAATACGAGTATTTTCAAGAATGTTAAATGTGAAGAAGTTGAACAAATATCCAAGCGTTTGTGTGTAAATGGAGGAAACATCCACAACTTGGGTGAAAAGTTCAATGAAACTTCTTTATTGCAACGTGAATACATCCATATCCATGGCGGGGATATGGGAGAAACCAGTCAGCCAACTTGGGATATACAGCGTAACTGGAGAGCGTATCATAATAATATGTGTCTGAATTGTCGGAAATCCCTTAAGCGTGAGCTGAATTCTACATCATTTTGGTGTTGTTACCACTTTCATATCCATACGGTTTTGATAAATACGAGGAGGGGACTTTTCGAGAATGATTTACAACTTTCACACTTTTATAAACCGGGTGTCTTTCTTCTACAATTGTGTCAAGTGTGATTTCCCGTGTAGCTTTCAGTATAAGTACCTTCTCAGGAAATGAGAGCTTTAATCATTGTATTTTGATGTTAGCCACGATCACAATACATTTTTCATTAAGTGTAAATTTGGAAATAACAAGCAAACAAATAGTATGAATGGTGTCACATCCACTAATTATTATACTTTTCACTCATTTCATTCACTTGCCACGGCACAACTTTAGCAAACTCAAGAAGCATCATATTTTTTACTTGCACCGATTACCAAGCACAAGAAATGTGTTTGTGTGTTTGTGTATGGAGCGATGATTGATTTTTTTATTGTTACTTAGTTCAGTGACCTGCTAATGCCGATTTTTTTTATTAAAAAATTCATTATGATTGAAAATCATTACATTCGTGTTCCCCTTGGTATGTATTAATTACATTCTTTTTCCATTTTCAGAATGAAGCCAGGAGCTTCACGAGTTCCAAAAACTGCGGAGCCAAATGCAAGAGCTGAAAGAGAAGTTGTCTACCCATTCGGGGTCCAAAATGACTTAGGCCATGTCGTTTTAACAAGGAATGCTAAGGTACGCCTGGTAGGCTCCTTTTATTTGGGTTTCTCTAACACATTCCTAATAGCAAGAAATCCATTCTATTCATTCATTCATGTAGCACCTTTCTTTGTGGCTCAACAAAACCAATTTTAAGTTTGTAGCTCATTAATATTATGTGTATGACGGATCTAATACCCATCAGGCAACTCAGAGAAGCAAGAAGGGTGTATTACAAAGTTGCAAACTGCCTTCTCTCTCGCAAAATGAATTTTTGGGATCTTCTTGTTTACGCTCCCCTTTTCCCTTACCTTCTCGCGTGCAAATTTGGCGAAATTGTCAATGGTTCCCCCATTTATGTTATTTGGTGTAGGAAACGACTGTGTGAAAAGTATGGTTTTGAAGAGTTCCTCTAAGAACTTTCATGATGATTCCAGCCATCATGTTTTCTTTTATGCTTTCTCCTCCGGTGTAATATTATTACTGCAGTGTGTATGCTCAAAAATATAAAATTCTTTTCTGAGGCTACACGTGACTAGAATAGAGTAATTTCTTTACAATATAAAAGTCGAAGTTTTTTTTCCAGCTTCTTTTACGGTCGCTGTAGAATATCATTACACACTTCATGTGTTATTCATTAAAACAGTTTTAAAACTAGTTTTGAGGTACGTCTACCACTTCTCAAAACGCATAAGGGAAGCTGCACTTGAACATGGTATTGCGCTTCACATACATTCAAACCTGCTCATTTTGTAAGCATCTCTTTATGCCTCTTCGCCTCTGCTCACCTTACATGTGTAATCTTTTGTGTGAGTTAGTGCGCGGTCGGGTCGAATGGTGGAAAGCATTCAGCATCCGTATAAGTATGTGTGCAGTAAAAGGGAAAACAGCTCGTGTCAATTCCATTTTCTTGAATGTGGAATTTTTAGCCTGCTACCAACTGCTAGAGAGTACCGATGGTGATTTAATTCAATTCAGTTCCATCATCTGTTTCTCGTTATCAAAAAACAACTGCCTTCTTCTTGTCTCTCTCGTTATCATTCTAGAGGTTCTTTTGATTTATCTAACGCTTTCCCCTTAAATACTTGAAAAGGAACGAATGAAAGGTGGAACATGGTAGATTATTTAAGTGGGAGAGCACCAGTCTCTCGTCCCACTTGATCCCTTTCAGTTGAGCTGGCCAACAAATTTTTGAGTGTTCCAAAATAATTAATGTGGTGGTAGCTACACCATTTTTACCTGGAGCAATTACATGCTAAGTTGTGAAGAACGCTGGAGTGATCATGAGAGTGGGTAATGTCTACGAGCTCAAAATATACATAATTTCAGACAAATGAAATGATTCTCTGTAGCTCCAACACATAAATACTCACACATATTTATTTTTCTCATGTCTTCAGATCTGAAGTGGGTACTGGGAAAAAAGATTGAAATTTGTGCTCCAGTTCCATTTCCCTTTGTGAATTTTCACTCTTGAAGCTTTCTGTGGTGTAAAATGAAATTCCTAATCACTTTAGATATTTATACAACCAGCTTGTCTAGAAAGAGTCCACGCTCATTTCATTTTCCACTTGGGAAGGAAAAATGGGGTTCAATCTTTTCAAAGTCTAAAAAACTACATCTCCCTTCGTTTTGGGAAGGGAACAATAATACAAGGAAGAAAATTTTGAATACACTGTAATTACGCCTTCTTCCTTGCCATCTAACTTTATTTCCTTTCAATTCAAAATCAAACCAAGTGTATTCATTCAAGAGTACACTTTCTCATGCTTTCCATCTCAACATCTTTTCAACTAATTACCGTCAAATAAATAAATTTGTAATAGCCAAAACTCTAAAATGTATGAAGCGAGGTGCAAGGAGGAAAATCAGCCCATTTATATTTAAACCCTGTTACGACTTCAAAATTGCATAACAAAGTAGCTCCAAATTTTCTAAATTTAGTATGATTTTCAATGTGATCACAGAGGGACACGTCTTCAAATATTTAATGCGTTTGAAAAATGAAATATTATATTCCAGCGTTTGAGAAGAGCTGTGGGAAACGCACTACAACAGGAAATCTTCCATCCAGTGTTTAAACACTGTGAAAGACAAGCTTTATGTCAGCATTTTGTATGCTCGTACCTGCCAACCCAACTTACGTACGTGGTGTCTCGAATCAGAGATAAATGCGTTTATGTATATTTAGCTGAGTTATGAGATAGGAACATGCTATTCAACCAAGGTGAAGATAAGTCATGCATTGCAATTCCGTAAGACACAGGGTGGAAAGAGAGATATGATATATGGTCGTGCTCGCGATAGATATCTCTGCTTGTAGACAGTAAATGCAAACGTTTGCACTCCAGACTTGACTTATTAAGCGGTGGATACTACACAGTGCTGTAGTCTTGTCTGTTTGTCTGTCCTTTTTTCTTCTTGTGTTGGCTTTTACTTTTACAAACTACAAAAACAACAACTCAAGTCTTCCACAAGTTCATCCGCAAAAAATTAACTAGCTAGAGTGCTGCGCTGCAAATGAACACCGTCGTAAATTTTTAAGAATTCTGAAGCACTCAGCAACTTTTATATGTCTGTTTGAGGTGGTTTAATGGTCTTGTAGAAGCAAACCATGTAGGTCCTTTCCCAGCAGCAGCAATGCTGTGAGGTTACATATTACGTGTTGGCAACAATATTGAAACTTTCATATCTCTGTGAGTGGGACTGGGACATAACTGGCCTTGTCAGTCCTTTCTCCCGCAGAAAATAGCGTTTCATGTAATGCACACGCCCGCCTTTTTTTACCTGGAGTACAAAAGTTGTCAGGGAAGTGTTGAATAGGAAATATAAAAAACGTATCTAAAAGAAAGAAGTGAAAAGAACATCTTAAAGGAAATAGTAGGCTACGTGTCACAACGTTGTGATTACAGCTAAACTTTTCCTTTTCTTTAATCTTTGTAGATCTAGAAAATTTCCTTTTATGAGCAATCTGCTATTTCATATATTGTGGTTTAAAGAATTTCAGCCTTTTTCCTGTGTCAACTCTGCTGATTGAAACTCTGTTCATTTAATTATGGCTCAGACCACTTTACTTAAATGGGTTCAAAGCTTTCCCTACAATCCCCCTTTTCCCTTGCTACGGAGAGGAAACTGCAAAAGAACTACATGATATGGTACTACAACTACGAAATTCAACTTGTTATAATATTAACTATAAGGACGTAAAAATCTGTACAATCTGCACATTACGTGCTTCTACACACTTCTGTGCTTTATGAGTTTGATGTCATTACTTTGAAAACTAGGGCTTCTCCGAAAATTTAAGTGATAATTTATTGAGCACATTATGGAATCTTTGTTCCATCATTTGATTTACAAATGAACTTGTTTTCCCCTATTTTTTTACCAGCACAGCAGAAATGGAGCTGTTTATGTTCATCATACAAAACAATGACACGAATACTGCATAAATGGTTCATATCAAATGAAGTTCTGAGTAGAAGTCACGTTGCCCCAAACACACATTATTGCTAGTCAGACCGTTACAATAAAGCTACTTATAAAATATCTTAATTGACTCAATCAAAGTAAATAAATAAACATACCAACTTATTTACACAACAGCAGCTTTTGGTACTAACTAACTGTAAATAACTAAAGTTGCATAAACGCTTTTATTTTCATTAGACCCTACTAGAAACTGAAAGAAGTGAGGCTCAACTCATACGCTCAAGATTTCAAATGCATGCTTTCCACCGAGGGAAATGTTACTGTATTGTTTGACATTTTAAATTGCCATGGAGTGGGAAGATGTCTTTCTGGAAGAAGACAAGTGAATTAATCACCGTTTCAATTTCTTTTTACTACAATATAACTTTTGAAGAATGTACTGGAATGTTGTTTGAAGTAACTCCAAAACAGCCTTGTTTTTTTTTCGCACAAAGCTTTTGACCGTTTTTGACTTGATGTAAGGATTGCTTAAGATAGGAATGAAATGAAATGTCTTATTGCATTATTGCCACGGATTTCACCAACGGTTAACGTCAAAATTCAAACGGGTTTCTGGTTCATAGCTCATTGCAAATTTATCATGCGTATTTTTAGGCTGTATTGTATCTTCTTAAGGAGAAATACAAATGTCAGGGCAACATATCAATAATTCCACAAAAGATTAAAATGGAATGGCATTCATTCTGAAGACGTAGAAAAATCCATCATTTGTCATAAACTTGTGGGTACCTTATTACATGCATGCTTGGATCAAAATATTTATTATTCATCTTCTCTGTTTGCTTTTCACTCCATGTTCCTTTACATTTTCTCGTCTTCAATCCTTTATTTTTCTTTGACAGGACGGTACAATTGCATTTTGGTTTTTTTCGAAAAAGGGTTTGGAAAGGGAAAACTAAAAAGGAAGGAAAAGACGTAGAAAATGTTTGTATAAATGCAGTATCAAGTAGGAAGAGCCGGACCGTTGCTAACCACTACCCAGTATAGCAGTAGGTCTTGAGTCTCAATGGAATCTGGAAACATTACTCATTTCCGTCGTGTTAACATACATACATAATATGGAGTGTAGGTTAGACTTTGGTGTATGGTGGTTCCTCAGTGAAAATGCGAACAAACTTTTGTCAGATTTTATGAACTACATACGTACATATAGCACATGGCATGGACACATGAACCACTAGGGTTACACAGTTGCCACAAAACTTGCAAAAGAAATGATAAGCATGGCACGCTTACATACGCTCTGTGTATGAGGAAGATCGTTATATAAATTCATACTGATCTCAACTTTCTCGGAAGTCTAAGTTGCGGGAAGACTTGAATGAGTACAAGTGGCGAAGTATGCGAATCCACCATACCATACGAAAATAGCAGCGGATTTACTAAGTAAACATTCCGCTTCATAGAAAAACCCTAAAGGTTTCAGAAATGGCCAAAATGTGCGAGTAAAAATATTTTCCCCAAATCTTCTTGGCCCATTCTATTTATACGGAGGAGGGAGGACGGAGGCCGGCAGAGGCAGCTCACCAATTTCTACCAATGTGAAATGTAATGCACAAAGGCAAGGATTTTATTACGTACCTCATAACTTTTTCCTCTTCCTGGCCACACCATGTGTTCCTATGTCTTGTGGAAGCGATGAATTTATTTGTTCAACGATACTTTATACTTGATAGTACGCCTTTTGCTTCACATTGATATAAGAAAAAGAAGAAGAGATTTGCTGGCATTATGTTTCATTTTCCCCTATCGTTTAGCTAACCTGAAAATGATATGTTTTGTTCAGCTTTTGATTAATGTTTTGTAGAGCGTGCTGTGTGGTCAAACTAGCTTTTTCTTCATTTGCAGTCAGACAATGCTGCCTAATTTTAACCCATGGTTACTTCACTTCGCTCTACTAGTTTTACTTTTACTATCCTTTTGCAATTCGCCATTTTATGTAAACGGATTTTTATTATTTTGTCCAGTGCTCAGTCACATGAAGGAACCGTTATTGAGTTGCCCACGCTCACACCATTCTTTACTCATTATTAGGTGAAATGCTGGAATAACAACTTCATAAAGTAAGGTTTTCTGTCTGTCTTCATCTATATTTACTCAAGTATTTCCCTCATTTCGTCTGTATCGCATTTCGGTTTTATTGGGAACTATGTTTCTTCTGTCCAGCTACAAATAAGTTGAAATTGCATGTATCACATAACGAAAGGTTGTGAAGTGGTGCATTGTCGCAAGTAAAAATCAATTTTCAAAAGTAGAGTCGCCTTGAGAAAAGATTTAATCCAAAAAAGAAATTTGTTTATTAGTTGAATATGAGCTGTGCTGCATTTAATCACTGGAGTGTGCTCAGACTCACCTAACTATTGTGTTTGAAGTATTAGTATTTCCCAATTTTGAAGTTCGCAAACGTAAAAGCGGTCACTGCATCTCCAATGTATAAAGATCTTTTAAAGAATGCAGACAAAGAGTTAAAGCTTAAGGAAAAGTAACTCGAATCCTTCAGTAACTTGACTTGTGGACACAGGAGATTTTATTTGGAAGCGGAGAGAAAGGGAAAAGAAAGGAGCCCAGTTTCATTTTCTCCTTTGCGAAATCTTTCAACACAGGTTTTGTATGACGGGGAAAAAGTAGTGACTGAGAAGCTTACAAGGGATCGAATCCTTTAGTAAACTGAAAGAAAGGACGCTTTGATGGACACATGGATTACAGCCACTAAACATTTATATAAAGGCTTGATATTTTTGAAGAACGACGAGACTTAGCTTCTGATGTCTTCTGAAATAAATGTGAGTAATGTGCTTACATAAAAAAAATCTTCAAGATTGCATGAGCTTCTCTTGTTAACGTGATCAATTTTTCCCAGCTTTCGCAGCGCAGAGCCGAGCAAAAATGATAATATAACTCAAACGTAGACATATTCATGAATCAGGTGGTTTTGCGTGGTAATAGGATTTTATCCCAATTTTCCTCACATTATTCGTCTCCGCATCTCAGGTCTTAGTCAACCGCAACAATATTGGATGTTTCAATTACACAAGGTTGGAATTGGATGAGCCCAGCGGAAAAGCACGTAGATTTGATTGGGTACATGCCAACCTCTCAATTTACAAAAGGGAAACTGAAAGAGGGAAAGGTGGAAACAATGATGGGACAAATATGGGATGTATAAAAAGTGTACTATTTGTTGTTTTTGAATGAATGGGGAAATGTCAGAAGCATGCAATGAGAGATGGGAATCAGACAGTTGTGTGTTGTTGCACTACATGAATTTAGTGAAAGAAGTGGGGCATGGAGGGAGCTGAAGCCAACACCGGTCCAACTTTAACATCTCTTGCCAGGATGTATCTTGTAATGCACGGGTAATGTGTGAGTTGATCCTGTATGGAGGAGTTGGGAATCGTTTAGTGGAACAGAAACCACAAGATATACGTACTTGACATATCCAAAGCCACATTGTATAGCATACAATAACATGTTTTGAAATGAGGCAGCAAGCAGCATTGTTTTATAAGATGTAGTACAGTTGGTTGCTCCTGGCCCGTAACACATTTAGCACGGAACTTGATAGGCCCAGAGAGTCGAGTCCGAGTGAAAGTAAGTCGACATGAAAATATTGTTAGAAACGAAGGAAAAACAAAATACTTTAGGGCTAATGCCGCGAGTTGGTGGAAAGCTACACTTTTTATTTCACTCATTTGCACGACAAGGCAGAGAGCAGGATTATGGAATATTCAAAAGCAAGGTTTGGGATAGCGAGTTGAATGTTGGATTTGTGTAGAAGAGTATCAGTGGCAGGAGTCAGTTAGAGAGCGAGTGAGTGGCGCTGCGCTGTACAAAAAGAGATGTTGAATAAGGACGTGGAGAATCCCTATCCACGCATATATCAGACTGTCACTGAATTCACTTTGCATTTACATTTGCAGAGCTCTCGAGAGGATGGTCGTGGGGATGGATGCCCAGGTCCTCCAACACACACACATGCACAGATGCCTGGAGCCCCACCTGCGCCGACGGTTTTTTCCACGTCTACAACACCATCAAAAGGAGCTGTGCCATCAGCTCTTGATTCAACCAGTGATGTTAGTCTTGTTTCTACGACCGCCATTGCTGGTTCAGGGACAGAAACGTCCACTTCTGGTGTGACGCGCACACAGTCACCTACCAACCTGGCGACAGTCCCTGCTACATCTTCTACTTCTGGCGCTGTTGGAACCGTATCTGGTGACAAGATTAAGTCTCCCAAGTCGGTTACGCCGCCGCCACCTTTACCTCCATTGTCACCTTGTTTGCCACCTGCACCACCCGAGCCAGAACTGCTTTCTCCAAGGGTTCTCACTGCCTCAGTCTCTCATTTATCTCTTCTGTCCAGTCGACATAACAGGTAAAACATCATTAACACCCTCTTTCTCCCTCTGTATGTAGCTTTCGTCGATTGTCACTATCCCTCGACTACCTTTGAGAATTGCTCCCCAGATATTTAGCACGGACCTTACCCTTTTGCAATCCTTTTAGTTTATTGTTCGTGTGTGTAAAAACAAGTCAGTTACACTCACCCGCCCTGAACATTTGTCCCTTAACAAGTTTTGACAATTGTGAACCTCTTCGTCCTACCTGACTTTCTCTGTGGCAGCTTAAATTTACCCAGAAACTGTTCAGCGAGTTTTTTGTATTAGGATGTTGGAGACATTTATTCCTTTATGAATACTTGGAAAGGTTTTTTTTTCGTCGGACTCTTAAGAAGTCGGTGAAAGTCTTTGTTTGCAACGCACGCACAAAATTACATTTCCATAGGTGTACTACTTAAATAGTCGAAAGAGCCATGTCTTGTTTCAAAATTCATGACAACATGAAACGAATCGTAAAACCCCTTGATTTAAATTATAAATGAAAATTACTACTGAAACAAGTGAGTTTGACTGAATTTACATTTAGACGGATTTGGAGTGCTTTGAAAACGTCTACATAAGCAGCATAGTAGACTGTGAGGTTGAGAAGAAAATCATGATTAAAAATTGAACATACTAATCAACTCTACTTGAAACGTGCACAAATAATTCCCATTCATCGGAACTATCTTGAATATCTAACTGAAACCCATACGAACATTTTACAGGCTAACTTATAGCCGCTTATGTTCATCCTGCGAGTGTTGGGTAATGCGTAGTGGCAACTTTCCCAGTGTGTATAACATCGGTCTTCTATAGTACTTCACCCCGATTTTAAAGCAGCAGAATTTCGTAGAGAAGGCTTTATGTGCCTAGTTGTTTGTGCAGTTTCCGTGAATTGTTTAGTTTAGTAGTTTCACTCAAAAATATTGGTGAAAACATTAATTCAATGTCTAAAATAATATTTTGCTTTATTTACCAATAGTTGAGCACCTTAATAGTCTTAAGTAAGTAGCAACGAAATCGAATTTTAGAGATAGTGATAATACACATGGTTACATATTTTTTATCAACATTTAAGCTAGGGGTTTCAATTTCCACTTTCCCATTGAGTTCTGATTTGAGAAAATGCTTACATAAAGGATTTAGAAGGAGAGTAGTTCGTTAAGTCGATTTTTCTGGGTACAATGAACTACAGACGAGTTGTATTCCTAGGCACAGTTTTGTAAGCATTAATTGTGGGGATATAGTGCTGACTCTAAACTTTCATTCAACATAATGACTTACAGAGTTCGCCATTCACATTTCATTTTTCTGGGATTGTACCCTAAATCCAGCATAGAATCAATGACATCCTCTCAGTCATCTCCGTCATCATTAAACACGCCACAAAAGCAGAATGCAGCAATTTTTCGGAGGAGTGATATTGATGAAAACCAAAAACAAAAACCAAAAGCCTCCCCATTTCAAAAGTTGTGATACAAGCCCCAGACCTCTTACTTTCTAATTTTGTACTTTCTTGCATATTATGTATATCTCCATGAATTTTCCATGCCCTCCTGTTTATGCCAAGAAAGACAGTGTCAGTGTCAAATTGTAAACATGGAATTATAACTTCTCCTCCTCTCGCTCTCTCTCTGTCCCTCTTCGAATTTAAATTCTCTTTCCTTCCATCTTATTGCCAACAAGAGCAGAACCTTCACTTAAATGAGGCTACTCTGTTATGAACGCATTGTTAAAAATGCATGGGAAAACCAACATGTTCAGTTGAAACCAAAACTTTGAAACAAGTTGGCATATTTAGGGTTCAAAACTGAAAGAAAAAAGACAGCAAGTTAATATTAATAACTTGAAGTCATCCACTATACAAAATTAAATTACATTTTTAATACATCATACATTCGTGCACCTTAAAAGAAATTAAAGAGCGACTTTGCATGTTAGGCTATTCCTGCTAATTTATGCTGAAACAATCTATTGCGTCGTTTAACATTCGAGGTAGAATGGACACCTGAAGCAAGCGAAAAGTCTTTTGCACCATTACCGAACTCAAAGAAAGCTTTCACTTTCCATATTGGTGTCAGTGTATTGACAAATAAGTCCGGTTACAGGACGTCATTTGATGTAGCGTGGCTACAAAAATGAATCCCAATATTCCACACTGTAAGACATTATGTATCGAAGGTTTTTTTGCGGTACTTTGTTTAATAAAATAGACATTTTAAGTTTGAGGAAAGTGAGAGCCAGTAACGATACTTATTTTCCAATTACTAAACGAATAATATATTTTGTATAAAAAGATTGGATTGGAAGAGTGGAGATTGAAACAAATTTCTGTATGGCAAACCGAACTACTTTACTTCACTCATAAAAGCTTCAACTCCTGTCCTTGTCCAAATAAATAGTTTTAATGCTAGTTCATTTAAGTCTGCATTTGAAGTCCCAAAAAAATGTTCGTCTTGTCTCTGCTACATCTATTAAAAGTTTTGTTCGCACTTACTCATGACATGGCTTTAGCTTTTTCTCCGTTCCCAGCGTTGATTGGCAAGTTCAAGCTTAAATGGGAACTACGTGAGAAGTAGTGTCGCTTTGTGTATAGACACCATTTTTCTTAGCCCAGCAGATTTTCCCTGTAGCCCCTTTCGACGACGCGTTTATTAGAAAGGGTTTTTTTCGGAAAATCTTAAGTTATAAATAAATTGTACGAAAATGATTGCTAAGCCTGGCTTTAGTTACCCAAACTTTTTTCATTGTTCCATTACCAGTCGCTTCAACGATTTTGGGGGAACTCTTTAGTAGAGCTCATAGAGCTGTTAAAGTGAATTTTCATTCTGTGCTAACTCACTTTGAAATCACTATGTTAAAAGCACATCTGATGAGATGTAAGATCTGCCTCCCTGTAAAACGAAACGACAAAGTCAGACACCATACTGGGCCCCAACTCTATCTAATTGTGCATACGCTGTGTGTGTGTGTGTGGCTTTTGGTCAGAGATTTAAGAAAACAAAGGCACTTGTGTAAATGTATATCTACTGAAATTGTATGGAATGGTACTGGCCCGCCTAAATACATATTTACTATTCATGACACATCTTCTCTGGGGTTATCTATCCCGACGACCCGCTGGATCAGAATGGAGTTTGCTACTGGGAGCAAAATAAACTACAAAAAGAGTCTAGTTGCTCTGTCATGTACATTATAAATGTGGATAGTGCACACAAGACACCAAACACATTCTTTTTTTTGTAGGGCGCAACACCGAGTGTCTACTAAATGTGAAATCGCTCTTGCATAAATCTACAGGCGTGAGAAAAGCTTAACATTCCCCACTAAATTGGACTTTTCCCAGATGAAATAGCGTAATTGTTTCTCCGTACGTTCATTTCAAATCTTTCTGGAGAATCCAAATAACCGGAAAACATTGTTTAAAAGGCTTCTTGTAAAGTTTCCAAAGGACGCTTTACCCTGAGCGTCCATATCAAGGAAGCAGTTGGCGCACTATTATTACTACACAAACGAATATATCCGTAGGTTTCCTTTTATGGATATGAAATGGGATAACAGTATAATAGTATCATTTTCAGTCCTTTCATATCGCTTATCCCGTCATTTTGCCTGCACTACAGTTGTTTACAAATCCTTGTGCTATCACACAAACCGTATGTGAAAGGTACGAGCGAATACTGAAAAAAAGTGTATCAAGTTGCCTTATTATGCCAGTGCAACGCGACGCCACTTTCACTAAATATTCCATTCCGTTTCTTTATGCTCTCGGTGTCAGGCTAGTTCCACTTCCTTTTTGTTTTCAGTTCACCGTATTTCACAGAGAGGATTTAAGTGAGGACATTTTTGCCACTTCTATTGCACGTTTCCGTCACTGTATCATGTTTCTTGAGGACTGACATCGTTTTTTGTTTCCTCACTCACTCACTATATATTGTACTGGTGTGCACACAAATGCAGTGTGTCGTAGTCGGACTGTTACGTACATACACCCAATTAATATCCCTAACTCGAATCTATGTTCGGATACAAGTACAAAGGTTCAGCGTTTGAAAAGAATGTCATGAAAAATGTGAAAAATTTGGATATGCCTTTATGCATTTACATAGTCGTTGAAATCTGCTTTGCTGCAAGTTTGAGATTACGTTCGACATGAATATGTAAAAGGGAGCGTTTGGGAAATTATCACAGGGTAAAGGAGAATTTCACATCCAATATTTTGGTTTGTACACTCTTTAGCATTGGAAAGGCGGAGGATACACCTTCCATCTTCAAATATTAGTGATGACGTGGAGAGTAGGAACGTGACAGCCTTAATTTCGTAAGAGAAGACAGGAAAACGCGGTTTCGGCTTTTCATACGAGTATAATAATGGAGTGGTTAAGATATCTCGTCACTCTTTGACAGCGGTTAGCGGTGTTTAAGCTTCTACTTTACTCATTCTCGGCTTGTTGTGGCTCTTGCAAGTTCTCCTTATAAATCACAAAGAAGAACTCACTTCAGTTGGTAATGGGAACCAACAAGGGCGCTTTGTGCTCAACTGCTTGATCTAAAAATATTTGATAAAATGAGGGTTACTAATTACCGTGTTACTGGTTCAAAATCTCAACCAGAAGTTTACTCATTACTCTACTCTTTCCTTGTGTATTTACCATTGCTTTGAAACTGATTCTCATTCCGAGATATGTTTTATGTTCTTTCGGCCATATTTGTCGAAGCTACGCTATGCTAAAAGTATTTTCAGTTTTGCCTCCAACCAACTCTCTCACTTGTGGCTAATATTTGCTTTGGATTTTTTACTGACGCTAATCTTGACACAATTTTTTTCTTTCCATTCACCAGTCGTGAACGTCATTTTTTGATACTTAATCTACTTTGATAATTAATCTAAAAAAATGCTTTTGAACATTTATTTATTTTTTTCTCTGTAGATACCATTCAGGCAGTTATGCATTTCATCGGTAAGCCTAAGATTTTTTCTTTTATATGTTTTCTGCGACATCCACGTGACACTTGACATCTTGAGAGTAAAATTATTCTACATTATATGACAAGTTGCGCGCAAAAAGAATGACTAGAAAACTGGGTATTTTGTGACACGAGAAATAATGTGATATTTCATGTTAATTTTTTGTATTCAAACGTTTTGTACACAACTTCAATAGATGGATGAAGAAGGATCCGTCTGTAAAAAAGTAATTTTCAACATTTATCTCGTGTTTCTCCTTTTCCATTTCACTTACTAAATTTGAAACAAACTTACACCCAAATAATAAATGCTAATTCCGTAGAACTCTACTAAAACTACTGGAAAACGTTAACTCTTGTCAATTCACAATAATATTGGTATTAAACACAAATCTTTGACATTTATTATACTAACTGTTGTCAACTTGTAATATCGTGGGTGCTATTTTTAGCTATTTATGTGCATGAATCGATTTTTGTCGATGTTTACCTTTTATGACTGCTGCCGAATATGTTATAATTCATCACAATCATTGCACACTGGCCTAGGTACACCACAACTGTATGGAATTTCGGAATGTTCTGTTATCTAAATAGGATGCGTATTATTATTAGTGTTATGTTGTGTGTACTTAAGTAGCTACAATGGTTGCTAGCCCCTATTTTATGGTTGTCCAGTTTCTGAGCATGTTTTTATCTTCCAGCAAGCAAGTCAGTCACATTTACATTTCGTTGCTAATGAAATATAGGCATAAAATGGAATAATTACCAACTCTGTTGAATAAAGTCACGTAACCGGTAAAAGCCAGACCAGTTGGAATTATAAATATGAAATTTTCTAGTGAGATAACAAATGAAAGTATTGATACGACTAGTAGAAATCCATATTTATGCCCCTCTTTATCTAGACAGAACTCAATTGATGTGCTTCCGCAAATCAATGGAACACAATACGTTGCTCAGTCATTGTTTTGAGAAAACTTCCACTCCTCTTCTGGTTTCAATTATTTTGCTTTGCCAACTTGAAACGAGAAAACTGGCTGGAATAACTGAGTATTGGAAAACCAGAAAGATTAGGAACTTCTCAAAATAAATTATTGTTCAAACTCCCGTCTTTTCAATGTCCTTCATATTCACATAGAAAATGAGCTATAAATTCGTTAATGTATGTATACCTATGTAGTATTTTGTACTGTAGTATTATACATCAGTTATTACACCAATATGTAATGCGTAAACGTAACCTTTAGATCCGTAAACTTAATTGTCTGGTTGGATTTCACCCTTTGATTCACGATTCTTGGATTTTGTTGACGTAATGCAATTACATTCACCAATGAATGAGTGTGTACACTAATAATGGTTTCAGGAGTCTTCCATGTGTCCTTACCTGATTTTTACTGATTCTTCATGTGTGTCCATGTCCATAGCCATAGTTGTGTTTGTGTGTGTAATATTGTGCTCTAGATTGGAAAACTTTTCTTCTTGTTCCTCTTCTCTAAACTCTCCAATAATGCGTCACCCACACACTCCCACTTCAAGCATAACAAACTTCTCTCCGCATATTGTATGGTTGGAGCATGAATATGCATCAAGTATGCTTGTTTATGATTAGTATTCAAATTAATTCCGGTTAAAATTCACCATCCTTGCAACTACCGCGCACTCTGAATGGGTCGTGTAAATGGAGTAATTTGAAATGTGCATATTTTATATCGGAAAACATTTGTCATTCACTCATCCATACGATAAATATAACCTCCTTTTGTAGCCTTGAGAGCATCTCTTCTTCTTCCTATGCTTTCTCTAGTGTTGGGTTCAATTGATGATTGTTGAGTAGTGCAAGTGCAGTGCAACCCTAGTGTAATGTTGTGTGTGAAATAACACGTGAATGTAAACGTAATTACTAGTTAAATTGATTCCATCTCATCTATGCTTAACACATAAACATATATATTTCACAGCTAACCACAACTTTCTTCGTGTAACAATGCTAACAAGAGAAGATTTTAACCAAGCATTGACATTCTTAGATTATAAACATTATGCGCCTACCAACGTTGCTGCAGAACTGCTGGTTTAAAACAGTAACAAACGTTTTTTTTTGGAAACTATTTACTCTGTCAAACGGTTTATACTAAAGGATTTATCATTGCATGCACTATCTAAGTAATTTGCATAGTTTTTTTATTGGGATGTTGCAAATAAAACTCTAATTTTTCTGATTGGCAGTGTGGCCTCATCTCTAAGCGACCTGAGTTACGATGCAGCAGTACTGGAGCGTGCGATACGTACCAATGACGTTAGTCGTGTGAAGAAATGCTTTGAGAAACATCGACATCGTTTCCAGGTAATCTTAATTAAAACCTAGTTAGTAAATAAAAGAATGAGTGCGAAGGTTTCAATTGCTTTGCTTCTAGTGAAAAATTGTCTAATGATTTCCGCAGGGTTTTTCTCCAAAAATATGTGAAAACTTTTCATGATAGTACTCATTAAGATCAATGATGGGTTTAATTAATTCCTTCATCTTACATTTGTTCAAAAAGAAGGGTAAAAAGCTTTAATTTACTTTCATGCCTATTGGCAAAAGTATGTAAACATTAATTACTATTTGTACCCCTTGGAAAAGATCAGCGTCACATTGCCCCTTTCCCTTTGGAATGACGTGTTGAATAAATCGATGAAAATAGTGGTGTTTTCGTCTCCCACAAAGACACCGTGTCTGATAAATTACCTGGGAAAGCTATTTGATGTATTGAGTTCATCAAAACTCAAACCTGAACTGATGAGGGCAACAATGGAATCATGTTTAAAATTCCACCACTGGCGAAACCCATTGAATAGATGATCAGGAAGTTGTTAGGGCGTTGACACAACTGCAAACTGAGTGAGCATAGCTATTGTACCGGTAATAGTACGTGAGTTGAGCCAGCATCAAAGTTGTATGAAGTAGGCGATACATCAACAAAAAATGAAATGGGATACGTAATAAAAGTAAAGCGTGTCTGCCAGGTTTCAAATGAGTTGACAGAAGATGTTTCATTCAATTTGAAGCGACGGTTGCATAAAGTTGTCGTGAGCCAAGTCATACCAACGATGCATAAAATGTGCATGAAGTCATTTCATGAAACGACGAGGATTTATGGATTGAGACCCCTGCGTGCACACAGGTATTTCCATACAGTTATGAGGACAACACGGCTGATTCGAGACAACTCGGTTTATAGTCAATAGCACTGTATAGACATAAATATGTTGGATATTTGTTGATCATACACGTTTTGTACAGCATGTCACCAAACTAATATCGACCGTTATCCACAAAATGTACATAGGTAGTCCTCGATCAGACTATGACAGAGACCAAGGAAACGTTAAAATAACCAAATACTCCAATGTTGTTTGTGGCATCATCATGCCGATTTAATATTGCCTCTCTGGTACTTCACAAAACAAAACTATTGGTACAATAAATATTCCTAAAACAATGTAAAGCACAAGGGAATCTGCAAAGCTGAAGGGGAATTTCAACCTGAGGCTGCTCCAAAAAAAATTTAGAAGAAAGTAATACAACTACTTTTATTCATATAATGCATTTTTTTTATAAACAAAACGTAAGCAAATACTTAAAGATCTTTGTGATCTCCATCCCCATTCTTTTTGACAATTTTTGCTTACGACTGATGTTTTCAACTCATAGATAGTCTCGTGACTACTTAAATATTATAGGATGTCCAAATAAAATGTGTACCATTGTGAATTATTGCAGCATTCATGTTGCCACACAATAACACAGCTTGCGTTAGTGTATCCCGGGTGAAGGAAGCATTCGTTTTGAGGCAGGTTGAGTGCGAGACGGAAAGGTAGAAAAATCATCAAGCTGTTGTAACCATGCTGTAGCTGTACTTTCACTCTTACTATTTGTACAAGAAAACTTGTCGTTTGATTCATTTTGACAAGTGCCTTTGAAAGAAACTGTTTTCAATCGAACGTGGAAACGATTCACTATGTGATCATATCCATACTTCCTTCAGATCATCGCAAATACTGAGATGTTCTATCATGCCACGGAGTCATTGTTTGTGCCTATTTTAACCTGTTCAAAAACGAGGCTGGTATGATGATGATGCTGAAGTTGCCACTACAATTTCCTATAAGTTCTGCTTTAAAAAAAGAGAATGTAGTGTACACATGAGCATTGCTACTACTCCGCTCGAGCTTTCACATCAATTTGTTCGGTTATAAAAGGGAATGGGTTGGAGATATATATATTTTTTTAACTCCGCGGTTTAGTGGATTCTATCATCCATCAACTATGTGCAAATTAATGGAAGGGAAGTACACTTTCACCATCCCAGGAAAACAACAGAGTATCAATCATGAGCATTACAAACCTTGCTCTGAGTATTATTCAATTATTCACGAATTGGTCGAGAACAGAAAGCGATGTAGACTGCATTGTGTTGACTGTTGGCAAAGTTATGTTCAAATGGCATTACACATTGTATGTGCAGGTGTTAGTTTGGTTGGGAGTGGAGCCATTCTTCCATTCCCTTATACATTGCACGATGTAGGCTTGGCTTATCTGCTTTAGTTGTACCCATCATAGCATTTTGTGTAGTCTCTCGCAGGTTTCTAACATAAAGCCGAAATTGGCTTTTCGTGACAACAGGCCTAATCTTTTGACTAAAAAGAGAGCAAAATTAATATGGTGTTTTCCATTTTCCTGTTGTGTGTACGCACATTCTACATGCATTAAGGGAAAACACAATTGACCCTCTAATTCTCTGCCACTCACGTGTAGTCGTGAACATCAGCATCATGAATGGCCATCTCTCTCGTTTCCCCAAAACAGTGGTATTGCACGGCACATAGCCAACCTGGCGTAAATGGAGTTGTGATGTGACTCGCTGGTAACTCTATTCCATCAAATGGAGACTTCCATGAAATCCTTAATCATTTGATTGGTTTTTAGACCAACACTAACATTCAAAAACTTCCAATATATCTGAATAATTTACCAACAAAAATGTTGAGTCTCATAAGCCCGCATCTTAGGCTTGTGTCGAGTTGAACGTACGGAAACTACTCTACTAGTACTCATGTATGCCATACTGTTAGTATTGGGGCCTAAAGCGGGACACGTAGTATTAATGTATCAGCTCAGTGTGTCGCGTTTTCTCCTTGGGAAAGTGAAAACGGGGTGGTTGGTTACACTAACACGGGGACTGAGTTTGGAAATCTGTGACGGTGGACAAAGAAGCGCTTCTCAATGCAGTTGTACAACGTCGTTGTGTTAATTGAATAACATCCTGTTTAATTTTCACGTTTATACAGCTCTCGGAGAAAGCACAAACCAATGATGAGGAACCTGGAGCCGGGAACAAAGTATCAGGACAAAATGGAACAACGTCTGCTGGATCTGCATTTGTCAGCGGTGCTTCTGCTACTGCCAGTTGTGCTACAGCTGGAGGCTCACAAACGAAGCCAAGGTACTAACAGTTTCTAACCTCTGCTTCCACTTACAATAACATTTATGCTTTCATTAGAGTTTTGATAAAGCCATAGCCATGCGTAACGATCCGTAGCCTACAATACAGTGGCCGAAGAGGGGCATTATGAGTTTAGATGTTGTCTTCAATAACACACAGCTGGGTGGACTGCAGTTGTCTTCCATGAAATATTGTCGCTTTCACTCCAAATCTGAAAGTAGTTTTCATCTTTTTGTGAGGGAAGGTGACACCATTCCTTCAAAACAAGAAATATACCGGATATTCTGTCGCACTCATGAATATTTTGACCGAATTCTATTACGCAGATTAGTATTTGTGATGATGACTTTGTGTATAAGCGACACGGTAAGACTCCGTGGATACACAAATACATACTAGATTATTATAATACATAAATACACTCAAACGCCTATAGTTTTATCTTTATATGATGCTAGAGAAACAAGACTAGCCTGCTAGAAATTTGGTTATTTTGTCGCAGCGAATGGATCCACTATTAAATTATCAATTTGTTGGAATTGAAAATGGAAAAGCTTGTCGCTACTGATTTGTGTTATTATGATGTCCAAGGAAAAGTGTTCATGCATCATAGATATGCAGCAACTTGAATAGGATAAGATTTGACAAGGACACCATGAAAACTGAGCGAGTCCGCTCTGGTTCATATAAAAGTAAACGGAAATGAAAGAGTCGTAATACTGGCAATAAAAGACTTTAAGTACATCTGAACAAAATTTGCCTTTTAGTGTTATACTTTCCCTTTGATGTCCCCATTCTAAGGTTGGAGCTAAATTGGTAGTGCACATACATATTTATGTAGTCCACCGTGGAGAGTGTGCCTGCTCTAATATCATTTTCCAAGTAAAAAGAGAAACAGACGTGAATTTATAATTGAATGAAAAATGTGGTTTTTTGGGTGACATCGGAAATCAGGTTTCTATTTCAGTAATGGATGACAAACTAATGCGTTTTCATTGCAGCAAAACCTCCGAGTTCACTACAGACACGGAAGAAAATCCGATGGTGTTCAGCAACGCAATTCATTTGGCTGTGGAATGGGGCGCTAATGACGTGCTAAGGTTTTTACTTCGTGAGAACGTTGATCCAAATAAAGCAGGAAGATTACCAGATGCATATGATATTTCAGCTGCCGGCAGTAGAAGTGCATCTGTTTCAGCATGGGGTTCAGGTTGTGTCTTTTGTCCTCCCAGTCCTCGAAACATTTCTAGAGATGTATCACCGAGTAGGGAAACTGGAAGGATTTTTTCAAGAAATTCATCAAGAAACGTATCAACGGAATCCTCCCGCTGTGTCTCGCCTTGTCGAGATAGACTCTGGTCTACCAAAACGGAGCCAGGCGAATCCCGAAGTGCACATCTTAGACGAGAAGCGTTCAAAAATTTGTCGAGCAAAAATGATGACAAAACTGAATCCTCCAATGGTGATCAGGACTACTCCGCTCCAACAGAAGGGAGACCTATAATATCTGTGGTGTACTGCACATCAGAAGAGAGGAGACGATCAAGCGGTGCAAGGCCTATTGGAGAAATTTCACTTGGTGGAGCTGGCTCAACCTCTGGAATCGAAAGAGATCCTGATGAGTGGGGCGCAGGTAAAAAAACCAAAACCCAAACTTTTTTCTTCATTCCATTCTGACATCTTGTGCATAGCGATAGAGTTTGCATCATCATGAAACGGTCTAGCACGTTTAATTCCGGGTTCCTCTTCTTTATTATCTGACCTCTTTATCAAACCCACCATAAATCAATGAGCTCATGTACTCCAGCAGCATTGATGCACTACCCGGAAATGATCTTTTAGTCTAAGTCCATCCTTGGTTTTTTCAGTTTCTGTTTAAAAGTTTTATTTTTGCCATAAAATGTAAAGTGTGCCATGATGAAGTTCAAATACTGGAGAGAACTCAATGGATGCACGTGCTCATAAAAAAGATTGATCCATCTTTAACTCTCGTGCACTGTAGTTTAGTACCAATATGGGCTGAATTTTATAGATTACGATCTTTATGAGTTTATTGATTTTCGAAGTGATTATCATACATCCCTATCTTTTATCATTAGAGTATTCATAAAATAGACTAGGTTAGCATTGTAGCATGGTGAAATTTGAGTTCTGCATCCCATTTTACTTAGCGCAGCTCCTGGCGTATTAATGGTTAATGGATGTATGGTTGCTAGTTTTATGCATTCGTGCATTTTACCATTACTTTGGTCGTAAACTGAAAATTTTTCATTGTCGAGAAAGTAACCCAGCACGTGCATGAGAGCACACATCAAGCCGTGGGCAGTAGGGAATAGGATAGAGCTTCAAAAAGGTTTCCGACCGTGACAAATATCTTTGACTGTGAGTTGTAAGGAAACAAAGAAAGTATGCGCTAATCTTAATCCTTTGTAATGTTGTGAATTACAGGTGGACAAGGACGAAGAATTAATAGGAGAGTTAGCTGGGTTTCTAGTCTCCGTGAGCCTGCAGATAAAAGTCGCATGACTCTTGCTAGCAGGCTGAAGAGGCAGAAACTTAGGTTACCACGTCAAAGATCGTTTTCACTTGAGAGCGAGCTAGAATTAAGGACGGTGGCAAAAAGAGCAGTTGGAGTAGCTGGAGCGTTAGCAAGTATACGGGAGGCTAGAAGAAGTATTTCTCTCAAAAGCAGTCCTCTACATTTCCCGTGGTCGTTTCGACGAGAAAGTTCCTCAGCAATGAGAGAAGGGGGTGTATTTGCAGAACTACGCCGAAGTTCAGAGATCTTTCGTAACATTCTTTTGTCCATTGCAGGAAGGGATGAGTCCACACCGACAGGTAGGTCAGCTAAATTGCTTTTGTTCCCTTTGCTGTCGTTCCTACTTTTACCCACTCTTCTCTTTCATTACCTTTATCTTCATTTTCTCCGACTACCAAATGACAGCATCATCTTGTGTCTAAGAGCCCTCCAATATTTTCACTTTTGAGCTCAACATCAAACTTTAAACCCAAGTACCTTCCTGATTTCAGCACGCAATGCTACACAAGATAAATCCTAGTATCTCTCGTCCTTTCATCATCAGTTCCCTGTGTTATTGCGTTCCCTTAGTTTCAAGGTGGAAGCAAGTACATCGATGTGTAATGCAAACCCGATAAGTATCCAATTCAAAAGTTGTCTCCGAGGTAATCGTCAACTGCCAATCAGGGGCAATTAATGGTTGGCTAAAAATCCTTATGCCCACAGCATTAGCAACCAGTTGAAACTGGAAGGAGCTGGCTACTCCATTCTCCAATAGTTTAACCATGCCAAAACGTTAATGAGATTGGGACATTTAACGTAATGAAGCTTGTCGTCTCATCAGACTTGGTTGTAACTTTATTACATAATTTTTACAGTTTCATACTAAAAACGAAAGTCAACATATCGTTGCGGTATCAAATTTAAGACTCAAACCTCTCTCTCCTAACTCTCTCTCTCTGCTCTCACTTTTCCTCTGTTTCTGTCGCCAAGCTAAAGTACACTCTCTGAACACAGTGCACGTCTAGAAGAGGGAATATGATTAGCAAAACGTAGAATTTCAAATGGAGAAAGGAAAAAGTGGAGAGTCAGCCAGTACAGTATTACTGTTCTGGGGCAAACCTGTCTCAAGACCATCATAACTTATTTTTAGTAGGCAATATGTTCCTTGTGCATGCTCTTTCTCTGGGTTTACTTACCTGATTCCATTACTACAAACATGAGGTTGCCATCATTATATTTGTGGATGCTTGAGCTTGACAGAAAAACAGGGAGAAGTGCGGCCTCGGCTCCACTCTCCTTGTTAGAAATTCAGGGAGCAACATCTCCTTTCTCTCAACCTAGCACTTTCTTCCCTTTTTCCAGCCAATGCGTCTCGACAGATTGTTAAAACATTTATAAATTGCTCAGTCCCTGTTTTCAACCTGAAAGCAAACAGAAAACAATGGGTAACTAACAGAGTTCCATCTGCATCGGTTATAACGGGGAACTACTTTAGTTTTTTTTTGCAGTGGGAAGACTTAGCGTAGGACACCTTTCTAATGTATTCAAACCGTTTAACGTGTCTCTGAAACTGTTATGCATATCATCCATTTATGATAGCTGATGATGATGAATATATGCATTTGGATGTGAAACTATGTAATAAGTCCCGGCGTTTTCAACTCAAAATGGAGCATACGAAGAAAATTCAAATAGATCTCTAAAGAGGATCCCACCATCGTACTCTCCGATGTAAGATATTCCGAGTTTCGAACACAAAATTCAATTTATAAGCCTTCAGAACCAACAAACTAGTCATTTTAGTTAAGTCGTGGTTAGTAAAATATCGTGTGTGTGAGAGAGCAACATCAGCTCCCAGTATCAGTCCCCGTCTTAACCATCTTTTTTGCTATTTTGACATTCATTCGAAATATTTCGTGTTGGCCTGATCTGTAAAAGCTTTTTTGCTTTCAGTTTCCTTGTCGCTTGTTCAGTCAGCCATCCATCCATCCTTCCCTTCCATGTTCCTGGTCTGATTTCTAAGACGGCTCTGTGTATTAGCCATGACAGGAGCACTTAGTTGATTATTTTCTTCTTACACTTGTCGTTTCACCAAAATTTTCAAGATGAATAAAAGAGGAGCAACGTATGGCTACCTAATAATGTAAACAGTAGAGTAAATTGGAATTGTGTAAAGTTGAAAAACCAAAGCATAAATTTCCTGTTTTTGGCCCGCTCCTCTATTATTGTTTATATGAAGCCATCTCAAATCTATACGGAAAGTAGATGTCAGCATAAAGTCAAACGCAATTTGCTTTGAAGCGCAGGAGCCTTCAGAGAAACAGTTTTCTCTGACTCTCTGAAAGGAAGTTATGAAACACACTGACAGGGAGCTTGACTTGGACACATGCAGGTAGAAAGTCAGCATCTCAGAAATTCATAAGCAAATGGAAGGTTGAAGTTTGAATGAATCTAGAGGCATGAATGCATTTCAGACGAAACAACAAACGGTGCTTCATGCTGAGCCATCGTTAGCTCACTTGACTTTGAGTTCTGGGCACAACACTTTTATAGAAGGGACGCGGAGAGTGATTTGGTACTCATTTAGGCAAATATAAATATATATATATATATATCTTTAAAAAATGAATAAATAATATCATTTATTGTCAATCAGATTCCCCTAGGGAAAGTAATACTACTGGGACATTGTCATAAGAAAATATTTTACAGATTTTGCCTAGAATGCAGGGAATACTTTTGTGATGCTATTGGATTCAGTATAATCTGCACATCATGACGTGTGGCTCGTATATTTATTAAGTAGTTGAATATAATTCAGCAGTACTGTGTTTTCTGTGACACGCAAATAAAACATATCCTTTGTTTTCAATGATCAGAATTTGGTGGTATTAAACATGCTAAATATCTAATAGTAATCACAGTAGTCCTAGTCCAGACTCCAGTTTTTTCGTTCGTAACTGACTCTGCTTTACGCATGTTTTATGAAGAGGGAAAACAATGGATTTGTTACTTTCACTTAATAACGGTGTCTACCACTCTTTCTTCGTTGGCTATTAGCATCACCACCACATCACTACAGCTCTTTTCTCTTCAGTTTAATTTTCGAAACACCGCAACGCGAGAGTACAAAGTAGCGAAAGTGAAACGGTAGAAGTAAAACATGTACTGTTGACGGTAAGTGGCATAAACTACCTACCACACTAATAGCTCCTCGTCATTCCTCTGATAAAAACACTTCCATCCTGTCTCTCATCTCCACTAATGATGATGATGAGTGCATAAAATACTATAATGACGATAGGAAGAGCTACGGATGGAATATGACTGTCTGATGCCTCCTCTAAAAAAAGGTGGTGTGTGGTGGTGAAATTTCAGTAAGACCCAGCAAAATATTCCAAGTTTTTTGCATGAACGAGGCGCAGGTAAGCACACTCTTTTTCAACTCGTTTAACTCGTTTTCTCCTATAGTTCAAAGGGAGACGATTGTAGAGTCAGCATAAGATAATATACGAGCGCTGCCTATGTGCATTACGGCAAATATATGTGTGTGGAAGTGTAGCCGAGCTTTCATTAGCCCCGGTATGCGCGTATTCCGGAAACATGATCATCAGCGAGAAAGTACCCAAGACAATACATACTATATATAGTACGGCTTGACTGAATTAATAGTGACGGGCTTGGGCTCTGTAATTTTAAATCTGTTTATATGACCCTTATGAGCCATTAATACTATTTGACGGCATACTCCACCGTTGTCTGTGCCACTAAACAAGAATATACAACCTGACTGCTGCTTACCTGCCACTTCCAGTACACGTCTTGTCAAAAGTATTTTAATAAATGCATCCTGAGCCGAGGAGAGCTAGGTTGGAGTTAGTTGGATGGAGGTAAAGCTGCCAAAGCGTGGAGCATATTATGACGAAGGAAACTTGATTGGATGGGTGAACGAATGACTGAAGCACATACATTCAATATGTATGAAATAGGAGTTGTTAAGAATGAAAAGGAGTTTCCCAGAAAGAGCATCGAAACGATAAACGTTACAATTTTCTCCGAAAATCCTTTGATGTGGGGTGGCTGTACATAAGCGTAAACAGTCAACTGCGATACACAAGAAAAAGTAGAGGTAATGGCAGTGATGATGATGCTGATGACTGTGGAGAGATAGGGTTATGAATCTATGTGTACGCACTTATGAGTTCTACATATGGATTCCGGTATGGTGGCGGTGGTATGTGGTGTACTATATGGCTGCTCCTGCGGTTGTTTAAGCAGTCACCTGGAAAAATACTAGCTATCAAAAACTATAAGGGCATGTAGTCGTTCAACTTCACTTCCTTTTCAATGGAATGCACAAAATTAAAATGAATTCTCAAAAATCTGCTTATGCTCACACCCGCTCCGTCCTCCCACTTGATTCCGGTGAATGATGGGCTAATAATGCAACTAGTTATGCTGAAGATCATGAGCTAAAATGTATCTGCAATGAAAGGTAGTTGTCTTGCGTCCCTGTTTGGTATTATTGAACTGAAGCTTGAATGTTTAGAAATGGGTAATGCATGCCGTCATTTTTATCCTCAAAGAGAAAGTGATTGGAGAAAGTGGTATTCGTTGACAAAAAAAGAGAAAAAATGTGTAGCCATTTCCTACCTTCCCTTTTTTGCAGAGAAATTCCTTGTCGCATATTTGTTCTAAGTTAATTAGATATTAGACTTAAGCCTTGGAGCTACATGCAAAGTTTTTTTTTCGAAGAAAAATTTCCAAATAGTGAGTAATTAAATTCAGTGTACACATTTTATGATTTGTATGCTTCGAATAATGAAGCTACGTGATAAAACTTATTTGCTCTGTTTATTGTTAAATAATGTGTTTATCAAAAACTTGTTTCTAAACAATTTATACGGTCGGTCGCCTATTACAAAGTTCAAACACTGCTTAAGCAGCAGGAACTAGTTGTACATCGTAAAATTTGAATGTGGATTATGCAACTTTCCCCACCTTCACTTTGAATATTTAAAAGCTATTATAAAAACAAATATTTAGGAAGCTAAACGACAAGGCTTGATATTCACGGGAATCAATCTTAAATATAAAATTCGAATGACTTACTTTGCTCTTTTAAACTTTAACGTTGGTTTAAGAAATTTTTAACTTTACGTCTTGCATTTACGCCAGTTATGTTTTTAAGTGTAATTTTCTTTGGCTAGACGTTGCATCGGTATGCTAATAATCTGTACTTGCCTGCTTTCACCTTGGAATTTCTTCGTGCAAATGAGTGGAGTATAGCATAATAAAGGTACTGAAGTGTTCATATGTCTAAACTTTCTTAAAAAACGGATGCCAAAATCAATATAACTTACTCATGTAGTACTAATATTAACTGTCTGGTTGTGATTTTGTGACTAATATTACCTCTCATATTTCTCATCATGGTTTGAAACACTGTTAAGCCGAAAGTAACACATATAATATATTATATGGTATAGTGAATAGTAGGTTGATCCGAACGCAATGTATACAGACCTGTTCCCACTTTTTTACCTATCCAACTAAATGTATACGTATGCCACCTTCTTAAATATATTACGTGCTAATTACATTCACTTTGCTTCAGGAAAGCAATTTGCCCCATGAACGGTTGCATTATATGTAAACCAATGCCAAACGATGTAGTATCATGTGTACACAACCTTTTCTGTAATAACTGTCCCTGCTCTGCTCATGTAGATGACGATCAGTATGAACTGGAAGGGAAGGACCTCAGCTTTTCATCTTTATTGGCGGCTCATGGACGTCGACGATCTGAAAGAAGTGTGTCGTACTCATCATGCTCGTGGTCTGATGTGTCCATCGGATCAGAGACCGTGCCAAGGAGACCTCTCAGTGTTAACCCTTCCATATCAAAAGGACTTTTGGTAGTCTCAGTGGAGAGTCGTGGTCGGGAAGTGACATTTGTGGAACATTATACATCTTCTCATCTGATGACGCTTCCTCCCATCTTCCTTGCTGCATCTCGAGGGCGTTCCACTCCAGTTGTTCTGTTACTGCAACATGGTGCTAAAGGAACGATAGCGGTAAGAATGTACTCACAACTCCTCCATTCCGAATTACACAATCTTTCAACTAGTAACATTTTATGCAGACTTTTTGTATTTAAAAAATAATTCCCCAATAACCTACGCTACGGTAGCTTGTCGTGGCGAAAAATTATCCAACGTATTTTTCAAAAAAGTAATCTCGATCTCAACCAAGGAAAACTACTTATTTATTTATAATGTGCACAATCTTGACTCGCTGAGCCAACGTTGTAATATTTGCGTTGAGCTCCCAGAGTGAATGTCATGGCGGGTTACTCCGATAAACGAAATATGATGATGAATACTTGTGGGCACACACATAAGTCCATGTATGCAAAACATGGCTGTAATTTAATTTCATATCTTAGCAAGCTATCATCATACACAAACAGGAATAAATAAATGTGGGCACAGTGTATGATTAAAGCATTAGAATCATTATATCCAAAAGGCACGCACACACCGGAGTATGCCGCCCAGTTTTAATTTCCGGAGAAGAAGTACTTGCTACATAATTAGATTCCCTTTTTTCGATTTCTTACCTTTTTCATTTTCCGCACAGACAAACACAGAGTCTAGCTAGAGACACAGACATATACGTTGAAGAAGGAAGGAAACGTCGGCTGCGATAGTTTCAGATCCAGAAAGCCACAGAGGAGGAAGCAGATATGTTGATGATAGTTGAGCAAGGTAGAAAAGAAAGGAAGAAGAAAAGCTAAGTATACGACAAGATTCTATTCAGCTATTCTGCTTTTCCTATAAATTGCATAAAATTGACATTAGACGAGGAGGAAACCCGCAGGATCAAAGCATATCTTGTGTATTATGTTGATAATACGTTATTTCACTTGAATCCAAGTTAGTATTCACCACTGACTGGTTCGGTGAGCGTAATGGTGTTTTGTGTATTGTCTGTAAAAATACAAGAATTCTTATTTATGACGTTCGCTACACATCCGCTACCAATTCATTCCATAAATGCGACGAATGTGTATTGCTTTTGTGGTTCTCCTACTGGTTTCTGAATACTGCATAGATACCAGAGGCTGGACAATCCCGGATTATGGTAATCGGATTGTGGGATTGGGATTGCGGATTACAATCCGTAATCCCAATC
>JAQGAP010000311.1:0-42022 GCA_034697805.1 Orchesella bifasciata | reverse complement strand
TTTTCAATGATTTAGGGACGAACAGGAAACAATGCTGGTGACAGCTAAATTCCGGAACAAGTTTGAAGTCCAAATACTTTTTTTTGTAAATTATAATGAAATTAGTTCATTCATTAGGTCCTTTTTCTTGGAGTTTCCTTTGATACATCTTTATGTCTCTGATTTTGTCTTTAGAGTAAAACCTAAATAGATTCCAGCAAACTGTGCTGAAAATTAAACACTCTCTCTATCACAGGCATCCACTGGTATGCTTGTGTATAGCTAAACTTTGTAATATTTTCTGAGACAAGTCTACACAAGAAAATTGCATACCCTTCTAAATAATTTATTTACACACTCTGGAAAATGCACAAATATAAGTGTAGACAACATACCATATCCGTCCACTTTCACCTGAGTTGCGAGCTACCTTTCTCTTTATGCTTTGAAATAAATCCAAATTTGAAAAAGTACACTCTGAGTTTACAACCACCTCTCCAACAGAAATCCGTCAGCGAATGTCACTCAAAGTATGTAGGTGTACCACTACTTCCGTCGTACCGTCCATTATCAAAACCAGTTTAAGCCGGTTTTATTTCGGATGCGACGCATTAGACATACCACATCAGACAACTCAACTCCACATATACTTCATACTTTAAGTGCACAATTGCCCTTACATCTAGATAACGAAACCTAAATATTACTTTGCTGAAGAACCAATGTTTTAACGTCAAGTACTTGTACATATAATTCCTGTGTCTACGTGGTAGACCATCAGTACAGCTTAAGGAATCTATTACACACCGTTTACAAGTTCGGAAATTGTTCTTACTTCTGCTGAACTAGTACATAATGATATCATGTACTCTATTATTGCCAGCCATCAAACTGGACCCATCATACGAATAGAAGTTTTAATATTTGATGTCGTTTTGAAGAACACATGCATTCTTAATAGCAACTAGTTATTTTCCTTTCCTCCTATTTTTTCTCGATTCACTCCACTCAGCGGTAAGGACAGTACGCGCCGCTGTTGACCGTTTATCATACCATGTTCTGAGTGTGTGTCTAAATTGAATATAGTTTCATTATCTTCTAGTTAGTGTCCAGTAATCTTTTGTCGTTTCAAAAAAAAATTCATTCCCAACAACCAGTTAATTATGGAACAAAACTGTTAATACAATATAATTGGAAAAAATAATTACATTTCCTTAATTTCCATCTAATTGTCTAACGGAATAACTCGCATAGTTGCTATTTGTTATACATGGTCAAAGCTACTTTTGTGTATACTCGATAAAAATTGACCGTGAGACAAAAACATCATTTATTATTAGGACATAACGTGACATGTACTAAACTTGTTATAAATATTGAGGGTGCAAGGAGAAAAAATAGATATTTCGAAACTATTCGCCAAACATGTACGAAGTGCATCTGTTCGATATCGGTTACAAATTATGTGTAATATAACCTTTTTTCTCAGACAGCGGTATATCTTGTGAAATGTTATCCCACTCTTCTCCCCGCATAATGGGAAGTGGTTTGGTCAGCTCACAAGTAATTCAATGTTGACTATTCTTCAAAACGAGAATATTTTCTTACGCAAATACGTCAACTTATTTCACCATTTTCGAGCAAACTAGATCATTCTATATAAATTCTTCTAATGAGAGGGTTGTATCCGGAATTCGATATTGTGTGGCCATTACAGCTTCTGATTTGTGAACACACATGAATTCAGTCCTTTCTTGAGAAATTAAAAATTATCGTCTTCATATCCAAACCTCATATATCACGTTTGTAGCCATTCTCTAACAGCGTGATACGATATGCAATGAATGATGCAGGTGTTCAGGCTGATAGTCTGATGAATGTGGTTGTGAGCATCAGAATTTATTTATGAGGACAAAAACGAGGCTAGCAAATTAAGTGTTGAATTAATGACATGACGATCCAAACGATCGCATTTCAAGATAAACAAAATAAATCATTCATGTCGTTGTGCAGTATTGACTTATCCTGGGGAGTGAGTGAGTTTCTAGAAGCTAGATACCAAATGCTAAAGCTCCTGTTCCCTTTGACTCTGACTGGTCTTGAGAAAACTCGTCAACTTCAACAAAATATGCATAGTCTACTAATATTATGCACCACATTAGATCGACATATATACGTGAACCTCTCTATTATGCACATTGGTAACATGTAATATAATAGACTCTAAAGTGAAATTGAATGATAAGTTAAGATGAATTAAAGAGAATTCTACATCCTTCCATGATGGTTGTAAGATTACTTCAGTGCAATCAAATTATACTCAAGGCTTGCTGGTCGTTTCTCCCTTCGTCCTCATTAATGAGTTGGGATCATGTTGTTTGCACAAAGTTATGGAGCAGCAGCAGCAACTTAAATAACATTATCTGCTTAGCTTTTCTCCGTGCGCAGCCAGAGAACAGGAAAATTCTTTTACATGAGCTACTGCTTCACTACAACTACAGAAAATTCCCACTGTTAACAAGTTGCCTAGAATGTTCTCAAACGAACGTTCCGGACGTTGAAAAGCAATTTCTCACGTTTTCATACAAATAAGGGAATCCAGATCGTTCCAGTTTTGGAAATTCAGCTTCAACAAACTTAAATCTAGACTTTCGTTTTGTCTCTATCCAAATTAGCATGATATGAATATGAGGAGGATGTTGCAACTCCTCACATTACATTTTATTTTTGAACATGTTGAACTGGATGGTTGGTACTGATATTAGGAAGTAATGAGAATGCTAATATTATAATGTATATAAATATCCATGTGCAATTATTCTGCATTAGTATCATTACCAAAGAGATTTCTACATCCGACTCAACAGGAGTAACCCAAGATTTTCTTTTTTTGACATAAAGCCTTCTTGCGATTACAAAAATACTTTTAGTAATGATGGTGTATCAAAACTACAGTTCCAGCATGTTCTAAATTTAAAACGGAGGCATTTAGATGGGTTGCTCCTCGTGGACGTTCACGTGTTTGGTTTTGAGGGGATTGGTTTCCATAGCAAGAGTAAAAATAGTAGGTACTTTATAAAATGTTGAAATTCTTGAAAAATATTTTAATGACGACGAGATAGATGGTGGCAAAAGCTACACACTACGCAGGTATTTGCCCATTATATTAAAATAAAATATCAAAAACAAGTCGCATGATTCTCAGCAAAAAGTACATTGGCTTCTTCAGAACACTATTAGTCAAGTTGGAAAATAACGAGGCCTGTTCATCATGATGAATAGCATCCTGTTTTTCGATTCGGTTTTATTCAATATTCATCCCCACTTGCTCATCATCATCATCACAAAGCTACGTTTCAGTCAGAGATATTATCAGATCCTTTTTTGACTGTTTTCTTGTTCTCGCGTGGACATGTCAAAATATCAAAAATCAAACACTGTCGATAGTGCTGCTACTTACTACTACAAAAGTTTTTGTTTATGTGGCTACCTCTGAATGAAAGACAAGATTGTGATGAGATGAGACTTTCCATAATAACTGGATTGAAACGATCTGAATATTAGATCTAGGTTATCGTCACGCGTCAATCATTATTTGTAGCCATAGTCATTTCTTCTTCTTTTGCTGTCAACCCCACATCCTCAATTCGTCTCACTCAAATGAACGTTGTTCTTTATAAAAAATATAGTATGCCTTAATCATTGTATTTTGTAATGGATTTTCACGAATCATTCTATCATATGCACTATTGCATTGGGGTGACAAGAGTTCATTCGATCGCTCGTGCAGCGTCAACATGTCTGGTTGCCTTTAAGACGCGTCAGCAATAGAATGAATGTCCTCAGAATTTGGTTTCCAACTCGAGACACAGATACGTAACATTTTTAATGTTGGTGTTTGAACACAATAGCTCCAGTTCTCACATCTCACATGCCAAAAACTTTATGATGGGTTTGAAACTGATAAAACATTCTTTTACCCTAATTAATAGTTCCGATAAACCAAATGATCGATAAATGGCAAGTTCGATGGAACTTTTTTTTCTCCGCGTAAACAACACATTGTAAGTAGTCATTAGTATTTCAATGGGCACAAAAAATTTTCTGGTTCATAAAAAAATCCCAAAAGAAGCTTTTCCCTTTCGTGTTACACGATGATGGACAAACTCATACAGTTCATATGGTGATGTTGCAATGATAACGTAATGATGATGATTATAATGATAGGGATTTTCAAAAGTGTTTTGTTGGATGTTGATCGTTTCGATCATGCATATTTGTGTTATTGAATTGAGTCAGTCCTTCCACTAATGGGCTACCTACGCCGCAACCCTCTAACTGGAAAAGAGCATTATTTTTTGGGTTCCAGTATCGCATCGTCATTCCTCAATCGTGGTGAGTGCGGCAAGAGCCATTACCACCACTAACTTATGTACATAGTATTTGGAAGGTGAAGGTGAGTAAGGTTGTTTTTTTTGCAATTAACTTACTAGCACCGAAAAGGTAAAAGGGTAGTAAGTAGATGGCTAGACATTTCTTTAGTCCATAAAAACGGATATAAACGTTTGAATTGCGTCACAGCACACAAAGTTTTTTTTCCTGTATATGGAATATGGGCTATTCGTGAGAAAGCGAGCTTCGTCTCACCAACTTTTAACACAACATGACTCGTATTCAATCGGAAAGGAGAAAAAAAACATTAAATGGTACATAATACATGAGTGTGTCTCGGCTTTACATTTTCATTTCATTCCCATTCGTAGTCTCGCTTGCCTTGTTGTCAATTTTTCCCCTATTTATTCAGTGTTTTTGCCATTCGTGCCCTACCCCAATGACAAACTATAACTCAAGGTCACCTATAATACGTTGTCTGCACATTTCTATCCACACTCGCGGAGGCTTACAAGTACCTGTCTCAGTATCAGACAAAGTGCCTCTGTGCAAAAACAAAATATGCTAGATATACTCAAAGGGACAGACAATTCCCTTCAGTAACCCAAAACTATGAAAAGTACGTAGTTTCTTTTGGCATACCTTTCTGTTTCGGCTTGGTATGCATTGTGTGAGTAATAAAGGAAGACTTACAAGTGGAAGAAATTTTTTTGCTACAGTATATGTCCCAATGTTATTATTCCTTACCACTAGAGAGTTTAATACTTAATAATATGCAAACTGTGTAGATTGTCAAAATTGATTTGAAAAGGTCACTGGAAACAGTAATATGCGCAGCGGAATTCTTCAAATTTATAGTACCAAGAGTGCAGAGAATTTGTATAATTTCAGAACAAAATAATTTAGTCTCTTCTCATTTTTTCTTAATGTCCATAGTTTTTTTTAGTAATGAATAAGAAGCTGGTAAATCCCCTACATCATTAGGTTACGCAATCGCTAGGCTACAAGTTAATAAAAACATTGCCACGTGAATTTGAAAGTCATGTCATTATCATTGGATATCTGATACCAAGATAACCATAATCACTATTCTGTGCTCCCCTCCTCTAAAATAAAGTTGTTGATGAATACTTATAAAATACTTATGTAGGCTGATGTGCTGACTGAATGTGGTGATGATAATGTGACAACGACAACCAGCAACCAAAACCATCACATCAGAGCCGAGCAGACATGGCAGGAAAAAAATAGGAGCTGTTTGGGAGGAGCACTACTGACTACTCAATTAAATACAGAACCCATCACTCCAGCCTGCCAGTTCAAGTCCAAGCCCAACCGATATGCTCATCAAAATATTAGTGTTCCACATATATGACAGTGTGGATGCATATTTATTTAGTATGTAAATATGCTTGCTCATCAAGTCATTAAAGGTATAGCTATAGACAAGAGCAGCAGTGCAGTAATGCGTACATTAACATGGACTAAACTGTCACTGATCTTGTTTGATACTGATGATGAAGAAGATGACAAGTGTGTAAACTTGCAAGCTTGACCTTGGTAGCAGATTCTTGTGCAGATTAAGTATGTATAGTAGACATCTACCAAACTGCAAAGATCTGGGAAGATGTATCATCGTATGCATGGCAAAAATTACATAATGAACGAATAGGAGTTTGGAGAGAGCTCTATAGAAAGGGAAATTTCAAGTAGGGTTGAAAAGGTATTTAGAAATCAAGGATTTTATGGAAGTCAGTAGCGCGAATGAAGGACTTGCTCGTGTCGGGTTTTTTCATGTTTTGCCATTGCCAGCTCTGACTGCGTGACGGCTTTGTGAAAATCCAGGGACCAAAGCTAATTTTTCTGTAGATAGTTAAAATCAGTTTACGATCATAACAAATTGGATTTGCATGATTTAAATGAAATTCCAGAAAATTGATTTTACGATGATATGGTTCTAAGAAACTGAAGCGAAGCAGTTTCTACTAGCTTGATTTATAATTGTGAAGATGAAAACTTTGAAGGTATTTATGTACAACACCTATTTACTTTGTTTATTTAATTATTATATTATTTTGAAGGTTTTTTTACGATTCAAATTTTTGTAAGAGGATCATAAAGAGCCAAGAACACATGAAACGAATTTTAATATTGAGCCTCCAATTCATTTAATTTCGTTTTCATCGGTTCCCTCTACATTTAGTCACACACCCTATAAGGAAGTTGACTCCGGTGCCGTCGCCACGTAAAACGGAGATTGAAGATAAAATGAGCAATAAATTATTTTAATAATGTGAAGAAAAATGAATCATTCATATTCACGACTCGTGGACGTTGAAAACACCTTCTCTTTTCCTACGTCAAACGATAATATACTAGTGCACAGACGGAAAAGAACAAAATACTGAGGAAGCCACCAACTTTTAAAATATGTGTGGTGGAAGAGTAGGCAGTTATGGCTCGTTTTTTCGGCGAAAGAGCAACCGACTTGTGTAAATTTATTAAAACTGCATAAATGAATTTAAGTGGGGGATGCTTAAAGTGATAAAAAACTCAGACAAAAATATCATGACCTAGTAGGTACGCCTAAGTTTCCCAATGTGGGAAATCATTTTCACATTTTTAATGACGTTGCCCCTTGCTCTCCTATCATCACTACCGAGCAGATATCATGTTTTACGATCAAGAAAGAACATTCCTCTACAATAAAATAGGATATGATTATCTCCATTTTTAACCCTTACTTCCTTTATTACCCCTAAATTTGGCGTGCTAACATAAAAATATGATGTGTGCACGTGTACTCTCCGCGATGTAATGATTCACATGGTTTTAAATGCCTTTGTCTTTTCAACGATGAGAAATGATAGAATTGCTATTGTCAATTTACATTTCAATTTCAACTCCCTCTCCATTTCACTTGGCCAACCTCCTACATTAAATTTAGGGTGGAAATAAGATGGAGTCACAAAAAAAATCAATAAATAAATGCAAAGAAAGTAGAGAAAAAAGTTCGTTAAAAGTTCACATCGTCAGAAACAATAGCTGATGTATGAATTTGTGAGTCAGAATCAAATTACATGGTTGGTTGAGCCAGTTGAAAGGCTGGACTTTTTTTAATTGTTACTGGAAGTTGAGAAGATGTAATATAAATAAGATGTCAGTCAATCTCAACCAGTCGAAATAATTGAAAAATATTTTTCCCAATGGGGCATAATGCAAGCTGTAGCTGAAGAAGAAACGATTTGCAAATGAACGAATCTACTTCAGCTCCATTTGGATGAGCAAAAAATGATTTTTATCAAGTTTCGCATGAAAATGTAGACCAAAACCAGACTACGCTTTGCAGGATGAAATGCCTCTACTGAAATGCCTTAGAGAAAGGGACAACAACACAAAGATACAGAAAGCAGAGCGAAAATTGTAATGCGAATACGCGTACGACACATAGAGATTGTGAGAGATGTTTTTTCTTTACTTTGTAATAGTTGTTGTTGTTGCTGCTGCTGTTGTTGTTGTTGCTGCTGTTGTTGGTGGTGATGCTGTTGCTGAATCTGCAACTGAATCTGCTGCTGTGTCCAAATCAAATGTTGATAGTTTCTCCAACGCGCCTTGGCAGTTGCCGAATTATCAGTATCCCCCATATTGGATGGTTAATTTGTTGAGTTCTCACGTATTTTGTGAAATACAGCCGTTTCTTATAAAGTTTAGCCAAAAGAGTGAAACCAAGAGCGAGCGAGATACTATCCAATTCAATCCCAAGCCAAAATTCCAATAATATTTTAAACCGGAAACAAAAGATTGTTGGTTTTTGTCTGAATAAATCCTACGCGTAGAATTGAGTTAGTGAGTTTAGTTCCTAAAGTCGTCTGCACAGTACAGTCGTGTTCGTGAGCTTATAGTAGATTGGCCCCAGGGGAGTTGGTATCCGTCAATATAGGAAACTATTCAAAAATACAAATTAGTAATTATTACTCTTCCACCGTGTGTGGGTTTCCTCTTGTGCTTGATTTGATTGGGAGTCTGTTTTTGTTTGCACTTGTACTTTATCTCCACATGCACATACTAAAGTCTATGCATGGTTTATGAACTATATTGCCAAATGTAAACAGCGAGGCAAGAGGATGCTGTATGGGAAACGAAAAAGCGGCAGCTTTCTTAAGAAAAGGAAGAGAGTGGAGAGAGCGAGAGCACGACAAGCTTCCAGTTTGAGCTTTAAGCCGATATTGAGACCATTTGCAACATTTCACATTCAATTTATTTAGCGAACCTCCAAGCTAAGGCTGCCAATTCAATACTGCCATACAAGAGAAAAGTAATAATAATGTGGGATCCCATATATCCTTCTTACAACTATGCTCATGCACATACCCGTTAAGGTGGAATGTGTGTGTATGTATCTCTTTTTCCTTTTGCTTTCCCCTCCAGCTTTCTCCCAACTCTGTCGACTTTGACTTGTGAGAGTTAGATTGAGGAACTGGGAATGAAATTGTTCGATGGAGGACAACAATATTACCTTCATCAGTTTGCTATCAATATGCACACACCTTTCCTCTCAGCCTTCTCAGCTCTCAGGTATGTTGTGTGCAAGCCAATATAGACAGGAACAAAAATACATACATGGCCCCCACTTCCAATCCCATTCCTTTTTTTGCACATCCATAATATATGGGGCTACAAAATTGAAAACCCTTGCATGATAGCGTGCCTGCTACACTATCCGATGATGATGACGGAGGATACCTGCTAAATGTACCTATGCGCAACAGTAAGCAGGCTAAGTTGCCACTGTGTGACACACTGGGAGAAAAATTGTTCCTTTAAAAACTACCTTCGACCGTTTGCAGGCAAATCCTATAGCAACAAAGCAGAGTGGAGAAGGTTCTTTGGACCTATGCATGCATGCACATATCAGACATACATGACAAACATACATATTTTACATGCCATAGAGACACATCAATATATTATGCACTATAATCCATCGCTGGTAGCGAGAGAGAGAGAAAGAGAAGAAGTAAAGTCATATATTAAAAATAAGACAGAAAGAAAGGAAAGGGAAGTAAAAGCTCAGGATGGTTTTTTTTGGATCACTCTCCTGTATGGTTGCTCAACAGCTTTTTTTACCTTTGGTTTGCAAAGTTTCTCGGTAAAAAATAATAGAATGTAATATAAGGAAGCATATTATTCTGCTCTCCCATATTGTTTTCAAACATATTAAATATTGCACCATTTTTAGCATCATTTATTAAAAGAGACTCTCTCAAAATAACCGTACATGAAGCATATCAATTGCGAGGAGAGGGATGTTGCAACCCAACATAAAAAAAGAACTGCGATGTTAGCTTCGAGGTTTATAAGTCTTTTTTTAAATCCCATCCATTTTCATATAAAAGTTATAAACCTTCTTACTGTCGGTTGTAGCTCATTTGTCTAGTTGTACCGGTCACATGAATGTAAAGCAATCCTTTTTTCTTGTCATTTTGGATCCCTATTTTCCGTATCCTTTATACCGGCTTAAGTATACATAAAATTTTACTCGGCGACCTTTCTTTTTTCTCGAAAGCTATAGCTTTCCCTGTTCTGAAAAAGGACCTTGACGTTTGCAGCCTGCCTTCTATAAAAAATGAGCACAGGAAAGAAGCACAGCATTCCTAGCAAGCTACTTTCTCAAAACGAGGAGTTTTGACACCTAGCATTACCCACCGGACAAATAACGTTAGAGGCACACAAATGCTTCTATTAATCATTCATCATGGATGGCTGTCTGAGACACAGCGCAAGCAATCAATTAATTTATTTTTATAATTCATTTGCCAGCCATTTTAATTAGCACCTTTCAAAAAAATACTTTTTGCTACACAAGTCGTGTGTCGACTTGGCTACTAACTACACGCTCCTATTTCACAATAATTCCACTGCATTTCATTTTTCAACCGTGCCTCACACAAAGATGAAACAAAAGGGTTGTGAAATATGACACTGGCTATAATTTTTCCCATTAGAGGAGCCAACCTGCTTTTATTCTGACGTGCCTTCTATATATCACCATGTAATTGAATTTACAAATATAGTCGGATTGCAAAATCCAAAATGTATATTTATACAAATGTGAAAAAGGATACAAGTAATCGATATCTGAGATATATCAATCGATGAGACTTGCACAGGAAACATACATACATACATACATACATATTATATAGGGTAAAAAATAATTCAAAAGAAATGCCCTTGCCAAGTTCATCTCTACCATATTGGAACAATGAACAAATCCCTTTTTGCTTCTGAGAGAAAAGAGCAAAAATAAAGCAACAAACAATCTGCATGGATGGAAGCTAGCGAATGAAAAGGGCTTACTAATGAGACAACCATTATACACAATAATGCACAGCAATTCCGGGAAATATATAAGGACGACGCTCACGATGAGCGAGCACACACACACAACCAGCATAGCGTGAGCAGCGGCGAGTTGTTGGATTCAATCAAAGTATGGTGAAGCATCGGTCAAAGGCTCTCGTTGGGTTGTGTATGCGAGCGAGTGGAATGAAAAGGAGTGAGGGCGAAGGAGAATCCTTAAATATTAACCTGTAAGCGAAAGCGATACTGTTATTGCCTAGTTTGGAGCTGAACAAGAAAGGCTTTCCTTCTTTTGACGACACACTCTATGCTTTCTCCTTCAATCTATAAAATTAATACGGACGTACGTGCAAGGCATGTGCTTCCAGAAGAAAGGAAAACTTTCCACTCTTTTATTTCAATATTAAATGTTATCCTAAACAACTGCCACATATAATGATATTGCAGCCATATGAAAATATGAGGGTGGGTTGAGATGATGACTGAAAACAGTGAAAAAAAATTCTGATCTTTAACAACAAGTACCCTTACCAGTATGTGATCCTTCACTTGAAGCAGTCCAAAATAGGAAGAGTGTGAGTGTGAAAGTTGATACGTTGTTTGAAATATAATGGTCGTGGTGGTGGTGATGATGGGTGGAAAGCGTTAGCTGAAGAGGTGAACTAGAAGCAACCTTGCACTATTCTATACTTTCACTCTGCCAAGCAAGCCAAGTCGACAATGAAAAGAAAGCGTTTTTTACAAGCAACTCTGAGAGAGCTGCAACCGTTATAACTTACTTCGCTCAGTGTCAGCTAAGTAATGTCGGGAAAAGTGGGGAAAGGAACGGTTTTTCCGCTCCCAGTGTCGGTGCGGTGCAGTCAGTGTCAGTAGCAGTGTACAAAGTGTATTGCTAAAACACATACATACATTCTCTGGCAGAGCGGCTTGAGCAATACTGCCGGCAGTTGGGATTTGCTATGTATCGGAGACTTGATATGGCAAAAATGATAGGATAGAAATGTATATCTACATGGAGCTGTTTTCTTTTGAAAGGGCACCACAACCACACTCAGCCAAAAACTACTATCGCAAATTTGACACCAGCCAGCCTTACAACAGGAGATGAAGCCATTCGGGAGACACGGTGAAATAGCGTTATACAGTATAGCAACGGAAAACTACCTGAAAGGATGCTATATCTGGCTTGGCTGTAACTAAAGTACCCGATTTCCGATGACGTTCTTCTGCTTGCAAAATTGTACTGGAGTATTTATACAGAGCAACCTGTCTACTCATTTTTCACATATAGATTCAAACGTGAGCAGTCGTATAGAGTTACAAATGTATATTTGTGAATGTGTAGCAAGAATAAAACTGAAACCGTACAAGCGCCTGTGGAAAGTGGTGTTGCAACACGATATACATTTCCCGGAGAGTCTCCAAGCTATAAGGAAAGGCAGCTTTGCTTTTAGCAGCGAGGAAGAAGGAAAGGAAGCAAACAACTTTATTAAATACATTTAAAGTAAACTCCTTTCCTTCACAAAAATTGCATTGTATCTCCTTCTCGGCATATTTGCTTTTAGTTTGTCAGCCAGCCAGCCACCACCAAGTCTGACGATGAGAGGGAAGCGGAAGAGTAGAAAAGTAGAGTGCTCTGAAACTATTGCTGCTGGTGACAGCTGTAGAGAGGGATACTGATAGTGCAAAAAAGAGGTGGCAATGTAAGCAAATTGCAACTCAGGATCATGATGACAATCGCGCTCCTATGGTGTAAACTATATGGGAAACTACTTGTCGTATTTATTCATAGAAACGAGAAAGGAGATCCTATGGTACTTCCCAATGACGTTCAGCACTAAGGTATGATATTCGCGAATCCACTCCGATTCTCCCCGACAACACTTCACATCAAAAGCAGAAAGGTTGTAACTAGCTAGCGAGAGCATTTTTTCGTTCATGCTTTCTTGCAAGGTTATTCAGATGCAGTGGATTGGTTGAAAGAGGGATTGAGATTTGAGATTGAGAAAAAAATTAGAATGGAAGGAGAAAAAAATAGGAACATGCTACTCAACCCACATATCTGCTGATTTAGCATGGCGATTAGATGATGTTAAATTCGTACCCAGCGTCCCCAGTAAACTCACTTTCAAGGATGATCATGACGTTGACTACTCATCCCGATACATGCTAATTTACAAAACGCAACATGTTTTATAAGCATAGAGACGTGTTCACATTACATAAAATATCTGCAAAGTGCTTCAATAAATCTCGACGTCCATCTGTCACTTTGTTCCAGCTAAGCTTATCATCATCTTGTATGTGCAAACCTTGGAAAAAAGAAGTCTTTGGCTTGGCTGCAGCAAAACACAAAGCAGTACAATGAAATGCAATGCGATGTAACTTTTCAAACCAGTATACTTTATTGTATGATTTTTTTGTGTGGAAAATCACACACGTAATATTTGTGAGAACGTAATATTTTTTTACACTGATTTAAGAAGCAAGTGCATCGGGCACACGTAAGCAAGCAACAGTAAGGCTTTATAATAAACATACCTGAGCCGCTTAACCATAGGGTTTCTCATATAAACCAATGTTCCATGGGGTTTTTAATAAGCGACATTTTTTATGAGTGCTTTTAATATTGGAAAAGGTGTCATTTAGGTAGTAATAAACTTACTTGTAGTTGAAGTCTTGAATCCTATCTGCAACAACAATGTAGCTTCGCACTCGAATTTCCAAGAACCGGAACCAAAGTTTAGAGTCCAAACACTTTAAACAAGCTTGAGTTCTCGGGGAGAAGTTGACAGTGAGCAAAATTATGATTGACTATAGTATGGGTTTGATGTGAAACAATTTATTCCGTCAAAAAATGTCTTTTCGTCCAATTTCCCACACCAAATTGTATTTGTGTTTTTGTAATGTAGGAAGACGCGCACACAGCCACCGTTCGTTTTCGGAGCTCACGATTTCACATCCGTTCCTCAGCTCTGCATGCACAACCAATGTATTATTCCCTAGCGCGTTTTCTTCACGTCCAATAGTTCCAATCCAAACTCACCAATTTCCACTTGACACTGCCAATGAATTTTGTCCTCTGTTAGGAGTCGCAAGATCGGTTGAGACAGTCGTTTTTATATTTTCTTGGCTCAAAAATCATTTGCTAAAACCCCCTGTCGACTTCCCATTCCTTTCTTGGCAACCGTCGCAATTTCTATCTCCGCAGAAAAACTACAAGCTCAGACGCATACAAAGTGCTTGGTTTTCAATTTGCAGCAGTGCTCGTATCTCACAATACATGCAGAAGCTACAGGTCAGTTCCGCCGAGAGCAAACGATATGGTTAAATAGAAAAAAAAATGGAAACAACAAAAACAACAACCTAAGCTACAATGATTTGTTTCTCAAACAAGACAATTCCCCTTTCGAAAAAATAACTCATTTCTCATAGACAACCCAATTTTTGAGTGTAAGATCCCAACAAGATTTTAACTCTTCCAGACTCAGCCTTCTCAACAACTCAATCAGCTCGACGGAACTTTAAAAACGTGGCTGCACTACGGCACGGCTGGATGGCTGCTGCTGCTATTTTGCAACTGCAACTGGTGTAATCTCGTTGTGCGAATGGTAATAAATGCTCACTAGCTATGCAGGTTTCTCTCACTCTCCAGCGTTATGTTATTGAACAGTATCAAAATTCAGTTGAATCCCCACTACACCAATCATTATCATCATCAGTCATGTTCTCATGCATGAATAGCAAGCCAAACCAAACCACACACTCTCACTCCAGCCGTCAATCAGAGACACACACACAGATACAAACACCACGGAGGAAGAGAGATCACATGGATGGATAGAGTACAAAAACCATTGTGCCTATCAACATGATAAAGTAAAATACACTATACTTTACCATTGAGGAATGAGTACTTATTATTTATCTACTGATATTAAAGCGGAGCGTCAAGTCGAATGGAATAATATGATGATAATACGCAAAGGTAAAAAAAGATTCGAGTATAAAAGAATGTATGTAGATTGGAATACACGCGAAGGGAATAAAACGAGAAATACTTTACTTAATTCTTGGTAGGTACATGGTATGCATAATATGATACGAAAGACGGGCAAAGTTGCATGATGATAACGTTGGTAAAATCACGTTGTGTGGAACCAATGATGGACTCATCTCCACATTAAATAGAGCTACCACTACGGCCAACTTTATGATATTACGAACAAGTGAGGCTCAGAGCTGAGCAAATGAGTGTCTTGGGCAAAGTAAGTAACGTTGTGAGTTTTGCATTTCAGAAGAATACAAATGTATGGCACACCATCGAGCCAACCTAACTAAGTATCCAGTGATACCACTAATGATGATAAGGAATGACGAGCGTAATGGAATAATGTGGAGTCTTACTTTTTTCTATATCGTCTTCGTCGGTTTTTGCTTGAGGTGAAGGAAAAAATGATTTGATTGCTTTTGCTGGATTGGCTGGAGTTTAAATTGTAACATTGATAGTACGAAGACGAGTTCTCATGGTGTTGAGCAGTGTGGCAATGTCAATTGCACTCCAGCAATCTTGAAACATGTTCCATCTTTCTGATGAAAAAGGTTGATGAAGATACGAGCACATGCATGAATATTACCAATATCAAACATACCATGTTCCGTTCCACGGTGTAGCTGGTTGGTTTGACAGTGAACTGCACTTTGGTCGCTTCTGTCTACTGAGATTTGAGCCCATCTGTATTCCAAAAAGGTGTTATCCAGAGAATACACAATACGTTCAATCCAACCAGGTGTGGAGCTCTGGCTCGTTTGGAGATGTGGGCTGCAATCCCAATCCCAGCGAGAGCTTAACTTGCTGACAACCAGTAACTATTGGGGTTTACCTTTAAATCCTGGAAGTTTGGAGGATCATGATGGTATATGATGGTTCTCATCATCTTGCACTCTATGTAATTAACTGTTTTCTCTCTCAACCAATTATATTCTGTTGGTCTACCACACTAATCGCTGTAAGTAATCGTTGAACTTTGTGAACAGTGTGGATATCGTCTGAAGTCATGATGATGCTAATCTTGAGATATGCTTAACAAACTTATATTTTTCATCCTAACATTGATTAGCTGAAACGCGGTATCCAGACAGCTATCCAATTTCAAAAGGGATTTGCTGTACTAATATAGATTTCCACCAAAATTACTGATTTATAAAGGTGCTCTCGTTTTTTCTGAATTTAGATTAATACCTAAGCACAAATATTGACTATTGCACACAAACATAAAATCCCGACTCATTAAAATCCTCTATTGCATAGTGACAACTAGTACAAAAGGACATTTAGCATTACAACATATTTTACCTACCAAATTGCATTCTGAACTCGTGGGCGACATTACTCATCATCATCATCATGAGCATTTCCACTTTGCCAGGAGTTGGTTTGGTTAATATTTTGATGATAGTTACAGACTGAGATTTTATTAAACATGTGTTGAGTATTAATTATCAACAACTCCATTTTGTCAACCATCCTTATTATTATTTTTCTTGATAACGGGATGGATGGATGATGATGACTGATGACGATGTCTACTGGAAATTATATCTTGGAGTCGGACTAATGGTCTTGTGAGGATGAACAAGTATGACATGCCTACATACTTAAAAGATTGAGTTCGTTTGGCTTAAACTTTCTCAAGCGAAAGATTTTTTAAGTCAACTTAAAATGCAGGGTTTACTGGAGAAGACATAAGGAGCAGTCGTTGTCAAGACTTTGGTTTGATGATTTGATGGCTGATTCCCTTCTCAGCCACATGCATTTTGGTAATTTATTGATTCTTCTGGTGTTTCGCAATTTGGACATGCCATAATATTAAATTACATTCATTTGACAAGGTCAACATTATATAATAAAATATTGTCGAATCATCGAATCGAGCTGTGAGTAAATAGCCGAGTTTATGGCTTTCAAACATGTGTTTGTACTCATAAGTAAATGGGATGGTGGCTCATTGAGTTAGATCGAAAAGGAGCTTTATTAAAGCTCAAAAGATTGCAATCCGGAGAAGAAACTGGAAGACGTGTTTGCAGACACACGACACTTTTTCGTTTTAAGTAAACACAGAGTCTGGAGCGGCATCCAAGCATCTTTTCTTGAAGTAAGATGATACTGACTTGGCTTTTTTGAATGGCGTGTCTTGAAGATAAAGAGAGTGTGCATCGCAAGACTCAAATTGATGTTTGAAGGAAATTGACGGATTTTATGCCTCAAAAGGCTGCTGATATTTGCATGACAAATCGGAAACAGACAAACATGAACAATGTTTCACATCCAGCATCTCCATAGAATGTGAGGAATATAAAACGCATGGAAATGTACCATGAGCAATGACAAACGTCACATTCTAGAAGGATTATCATATCACCACTAGTTTTTGGTGTGCTGTCAAATGTCTTAAACATTCGTTTTGTCGATACTCGTCTCAGAAATTTTACCAACCTTTTACAATGGATACGAAATGCCAAATGGTAGAGCTTAATGATTTAATAAAACGAAAAATTGACGTCCCTTGTTTAATTTGCATGTCTCAAAAAAATTGAGGAGGGCAAATCTATCAACGCATCTAGAGTAGCACTCTGGTTGTGCGTAGTAGTTTGAAGTACATCATCAAGAAAGTAATTTAGCTTCAAGTGATCTCGTGTCACAATAATGCTATCCTAGTTTGAATTGCTACTCCACTCTTCTTCCCGATATTTATTGTCTCTCCAACGTGACACGATGATAAGATAAGCATGGCGTGCTGAACCGAAACACGTTGTATACTCCTACCGGTCTCCTCAATTTGTTTTAATGGACAACTGGGATTGGGTTCGAGTGCAATGTGACTTGTTGGAACAACCATCGATTCATGATGATGCTACGCATCCACTCCAGGAGTTGTCAACTATCTCTGGTTTCTTGTCTACACAATGATTTGGTAGCCATATCGTATATCATGCCCCCTATTATGTTACCATCACCAACAAACACTCTCAAGATGGATGATGATCTAGTTTGAAACTCGTGTGAAATGAAAAGGAATTTTCAGTTTGGGATACTGCAGCTAATGAGCAGATTATCCAGAGCCGCAGTGAAAAATAGAGAGTGGATGTCAAAACAATTTTTTTCGTGTAGAGCAAGTATTCGCTTTGTATTTTGCATCATCATTTTTATATAGTAGCATCATTGTCACATCAGCACATGAAACTATTATACACTAACCCATTTCAATTTAGGTGGTGAGGATAATTGCCAATCATACTCAAAACGTGTTTGCATGCAAATTATGCAAAGAGCCTAATACATGCAATGTATTAAATCAAAATGAGCTTAAATAAATCTCACGAAAAAGACGGGAGACTGAGCCTTGCGGTGCCGATGATGGTTTTACTAAGCAGTAGCTCTAAAGTAGGTAGTCACGTGGGTCGGTTGCTTGTCCATCCACTTTTATTCCTTTTGCTTCACCGTCCACTACCAAATATCAGCTTGAGAATGACCGTCATTAGGATTATCATCACATCATTCCATTTAGCTGAATAGCGTATTGCTGTAGGTCGATTTTACTGTTGCTATTACTCTCATAAAGTGAATCGAATGATGAGCGTAATGAAAAGGACTCTGTGTGCAATTGAAAACTTGTCCGCGCAGCTTTGAGCTTGTTCTCATCATATATATCATGCTCACACGGTCAATGGTTAACTTACTCCGGCTTTAGAAAACTGGCATAGTTATCTAGTAGAAGTAGTAGCTTCGGTGTATATACCAAACTCACTTTTATTGTATGTATACAAACCATAGTAGGCATGTGTGCATGCATCCGCGTATTTATATGTGAAGAGGATGATAAAGATTGGGTATAAAAAATAGACCATGTTTGACCTTGAGTTTGAGCAGACTGGAATTGAAAATTACTTTTTGGGAGAGCAACTTTGCATTATCATGAGAGAAAAACCATGATGACGAAGATGGTGGGATTCTAGTGCGACTCTGCCATTGCTTTGCTCATGCTTGCACTATTTTACGAGAATTCAGACCAGAACCCACAGCACCCGCTTGTTTGCACTTTACAAAATTTGCAATAGCTGGCTGCAATCATAGTGTTGGGCATATAAGATTGAATTATCATTTGCTGAATCTATGAAACAAAACCTACATTTCACCTCTGAATTTACCAATTAAAACTAACTACTGTTACCTTTCCATGTAATCTGTTCTTAACATTGTTGGTTTTTTCGCAACGATAGGCTGCAGTAAATAGCTTTTACGTAAGCTTCATTTTCACCATTTTCTCTACGGTAGCAGCGATCCGTGTTTTTTACCCGGAACGATATGACATAAGTTTTGTTGATTTTTATGATAAAAATCATTCACATCAAATAATCACAATAAATTGATAAAAGCAGGAACCTTGCTTAATTAGTAAACAAATTTTCAAAGTGAAATCGGTCAACTATTAATCCGTCCTTCGTTCAGAAACGTGAAATCACTGCGATTTCGGCCTTCATATGAAATACTGATAGAATAGGAAAGCCTGCTGGATTTTACATGAGAAAGTAAACTGCTAATATAAACGAGATATGTGAATAATGTGAGCTAGGAGTTATAATAAACTTGTCGAGCATGAAATAATTTCTGCATACGCCATGATGAGTAGAATTGAATAATACTATGGAAATATTTTCAGCATGAGTATATATGTATGGATGTAGGTTAGCAAGTTTCCAATAGCTGTTTCTCGCAAGTCACGTTTTAAAAGCTGTCTTCACCAGAAGCTGACATTAGTATGAATGCGTGAGGGCTCATAATTTTTTATTTGACTTGAGGACATTCATTATTTGTTGGAATAGCATTTTTTTCATACCATCGGCACCCAGTCCGCTTTATTTCATTTCGTCGACTCATTTTACGTCCACATGGCTGGATTGGATGCTATCTCTACTTTATCCAGGTTTTTTTTGCGAACCCAATTCAACTTATGAATTGTTGGCGAGCCAGTGAGGCAGAAATAAAAGAAGTTGGTTGTTTGATTGCGTGCTTTATTGACTCGTCCAGAACCATTGAAGCTTGCACACTAACATGGCATGCAACACTAAATCAAAATCATTATAATATTGATGTACATGTGAATTGGAAAGCAGGAACGGCTTTTCCCCATATTTTATCCATGACAACTACTAATCACATCACAATCAGCAAACAAATATTTGAGAGCATTTGACTACTGTATAAAATGCATGTGCGTATACCAAATTGTATGCTACCTTTCATATGTATGTGGATGAAATTGAGTTTTTTGCATCCCATACAGTGTCCAGGCGAGCCTAGCTCTGGAGTCTAGACGTTTGCCTATATGATGATGATAAAAACGCGATACGATACACAATCCAGACGAAGAAATCGAGGAAATGAGGAGAATGAATAAAAGCATAGTTGATACACAATATATCGCAAGGTATGATAATCATACGTTTGTAGTCGTTAAGTTAGGTTAGGAACATGGTGTGCTGGAGAGCTAAATGATAGGAAAACAAAGTGCTTTAGCTTACCTCTCTAATTCATTCAACACATTCCATTTGCTTTGCATGCTGATCGTGACAACAAAGTATGAAGAATATATATACGTACACTCGTGTGGTTGTAAAGAGTATCATTCAAAAAGGTTTTCTATATGTGATCAAGATTTACTTTGCTTATTCCACCACTGTCAATCATTTTTATTAACGAAGCCAACATTCTCTGGTGTCGTTCCACCAATAGGTTCAAATGTCACACATTCTCATGCATCAAGCGTCATCATTTGCTCCGCAAAAATGTTTCGTTTTCGTCTGATTGTAAATATTGATTCACCAGCTAGCATGATTGTTGGTCCTTATTGTTTAGTTGACTGATAGTGGAATTTCATTAGATTCGATCAATATATTGTCCGCAGACTTTGCAAACACGAACCCTAGAGTTTATTGGGTTTACGTCTGGTCTCCGATCTTATCCAGCGGGTTATAGGGAACTTTTGGACTTTTCGTTTGGAAGCAACCTTGGGATTATCACAGGATATTGTACGACTGTAATTTAGTCACGTAGAAAATAAATTGATTCTTAACAATGCAACGATGTGATAGAAAGACATGATGCAATAGAGTTGCAGTAGTTACATTTTGCCTCACATGACTAAATTGATAATCCAAGTTATTGTTGTCTTGATTCCTATAAATCCAGCCCATTGAATTCTGGATTACCTGACTAGTTCGGCGTAAATGCAGAATACATGGTAGAATGGTATCCAGTAACAACGACACTGCAGAAAAGTGAAATGGGTTACATGCTGATATGATAACGATAACAAGCCAAACAGTAAATTATTCTGGAAACCCACAGCCAACACAAACAACCTAGTTATCGTTAGATTCACAAAAGAACAGCTGGAACTGCAACTGATGAGCGTAGGTACAAAAAAAAGTTGCAGAATTTGCATAACTTAATGTGCACACATACTCATAGACAGGTTTGCTAGCAATGATCAAAGGATGAAAATGGCATCACAAGCAGACGATAGATATGTATCATGCTGCTTTAATAAATACACTCCTTTTGTGCTCCAAAGAACGAGTTAATTAATAGGTATTTATGATTGTTTGATAATAGGCTGCAGAACTCGCGACGACTCAGTCGGAATCGCCAATACGAAAAGTAGCTTTTGCAACTGATGGGATCACACCACAGGGGAGCGTTACAAATTGTACTTTCTTGCAATTGCTTACACCCACCTCACCTCTATTGAATCCGTGGTAGGGAATTGCATTGCAGTGAAATGCAGTAATACTTATCACTGGGAGGCGCCTGGGAGCCCTTTTTTTTATTTGAAACGAGGGTTGCGATAATTATGAAAATTTTTGGGAAGACCCTTTACATCCAAAATGCTTCTCAAATTCTAAATTAATTCGTGACAAAACTAGTTCCAAATGAATGGTTGGGGTTGCTGCTTCCCATTGTTTAAGATGATGGCAATAAAGTTTTACGATATAATTTTTTTTAACCTTCAGGCCAACATGTGCAACTTTTCTTTGCGATCCATTTTTTCTAAAAGGTTAATGCATGTGTATTGAAGTAACGAAAAATGCATAAAGTCATTTTTGTGAGAAACAAGCTGGACGAAACTGGAGTCGGTAAAAAATTTAATGACGGCCATTTGCGTCGTCAACATTCAGAGGGTGGCTGCGAAAAATCTGACTGGGTTATGATACTGGTTATGATACGTCCTTACTCAAATTTCAAAGAAAGTAGACAACCTACATAAAGTTACAAACAACGTGTGAACTTTACAGATTATCGCATCGTGTTTCATATTTGCAAGCCCTCTCAAATTTTTATCCCTTGTCATCTCGTAATAACGACTACTACTGCGTAGAATGAGGATTGAAAAAAAATGTTCTCAGGTCTGGAGTAACTAATGCAGAGCAGTAGGGAATGTAAAGTGGAGCAGCAGGATGATAGAGGAAATGATTAAAAAATCATCGCTAAAGGAAAATGTTCAACGAAATTATATCGTAACGTAAATGGCAGTCGGTAGTCCAATAAAGCTATTTATAAAATTTTTTATTCGAGCTCCTCAGAAAAGCATATTAAAGTGGCATTGAAAATGATGAAAATATGCACGTTGAAAAATAGCTACAGAGAGATGCATGCAACACATTGCAAAGGATCGAGAAAGATAAAATATTAAAATAATCATATATATAACTCATATGCCTTATTTTGCGGATGGCAGACACTCTTACTCCTGGTTTTTCCATCTCTAACTGCAATGAAAAATGTCAATCAAGGTAAGGAATAGTTTTACTAGCAATATGCAATAAGTCAATGCAATGCAAAGTGTACGGATGTTGGATTTATATCATTATATGGTCAAATCTAGGTTTAGGCTGCAACTCTTGTTGTTTTAACCTTTGATTTTCAAGTGGCTAGGTTATCACGTTTATACGTCATAATATAATCACATCACTGTACATACACTTCTGGATTAAAGTCGTTACTAATTGCTAAGTGGTGTGTGGGGCAGTCACTGATCGTGAGTTCAATTGCAGGATTGCCGTAAATATTACTTAATCACTGCGGTTCAAGGTCAAAGTTTTAATATAGTACATAAAGAGCGTTGAGGACAGAAACAGAACATTAATTAATTATTGCGTGCTTGGATAATTGCCGTACACAATTTTTTATTTTTTATTTGCAAAATTTTTATGACCATGGTGAACTTGTCTAGACTCTCCCAGGCTCCACATGTAGATTTTTATATGTATGCGTTACTTTGTTATAGAAACCAAGTGCAATAATTTGAAAAAGATTATACCAGGGATCCCTGAAGACACTACAATTAAGTGCATCGCTTCTCTTTCAGCAAACTTGACAGGTTTATTGACTGGCTGGGCCCAGACAGCTGGTGAAGAGATGTATGGATGCAGAAAGGAAGGATTAATTCCATGATTTGAAGTGGTGAATAGTTAAGTTGGTGCAAGGGATTCGATGATAAGCTTGTATGATTGTAAATGTGATGAACTAATTGTAAATCCAATGTTTTAACACGTACCTGTTCAGCATTTGAATAATGCATATTCCATAACTGTAACATACTGCATATAACTATGCCGCATAAATGTTTACAATTGGAAAAATAAATTTATGAGAGATGAACCAACTTAACAGTCACGTGGTTTTGCATACAAGTAAAAGCAATAGGTACTATATTTAATAATAAGGAAACTTTAAAGGTTACTTAAGTTTTTACATCCTGAATTTTCCTTGAGCTGTGCTGTAAAAACTGGAAACTTTATTTGGTAAAGCGTTCTTTGTTTCGTACGAGCAAATAAAAGCATGGAACATGTGCGCATTTGTATGCCAATAAAACCGAACGTGGCTGAAAGGGAAAGCGAATCCTCTGGGAAAAGTAGTACATTTATTGGGAAAACGGCGATACAGTATTATTTTTACCTAATGAAACTTGCCAAGGCTAACAACACAAAGTGGCTCAATTGGTGCCATCAAAAGTTTTAGGTAGTTATCCATTTACTAAATTGTTACAAACTCTCCAAAAAAACTCGTACAACCAGTCGCATTACTCCGAAGATCGCCCTTTTCCATTCCAGTGGCTTAAAAATCTACATATGATTATGATAAGTAGCAACGGCAGTTTCAGCAAGCAAGTTACTGTAGTTGCCAATTTTAAGAGAAACTTAATGTTGTTACCACGCCGTTCAATCAGTTTTTTTATGTGACAACTTTTTCTTGTAAAGTGCTGGAGCTAATAACAATTTCAATAAAGCATTTTTTCCACCTTAACTCAATTCCTACGAAATATTTTGGGACAAACATGTCACACTCACCCTATTATGGGTAGATTATATTGATTGAAGGTTGAAATTCACGTTCTTCATCTTCACACCTCTAAAACCTGGGTTGGGTACGCAAATTCCTTGTTTAAGAACATTATAGTTGATTTGATACGAGATGGAAACAAAGATAGAGGACTGGATGGGAAGAAAAGCAAGCATATTTTTGAGTTTTGAAGCATGTATACACATAGACCATGTCTGAGAAACAAGAATCGAATTTTCTTACGCATGCATAAATAATTTTATGTAAAAAAAACCATTCGCAACACAAATTGAGTAAAAAAGTACCTACGAAACCAAGCGGTATAAAAAACAACTTGAGGATTAATCTTTATGTTTGATTGTAGCTGATAGCAGACAACATATTGGATGACCTTGGCTAGAAAAGTAGCAAAAACCAGATTGTCCTGGCATGCCATGCTGTCGTGTGTCAGGTATCGTATGAATGAAGTGTGTGTTTTTTGGCATATCCGTTTCAATAAGTGGCATTCAAAAAGGTGTTGAGTAAACTATGAAAGGTTTATTAAATTGCTTTTAGAGATGTTTGGACAATTGTAGAAATAGTGTCTGGCCTGGACGTTGCGTGTGTACAAGTTAAATAGGGTAAAATATAGCCTATTCCTAATCCTGTAGAAAATGAACAACTAAACCAATTATTATGAGTACCTGCTACCTGCATATAATGAGTTTTGTATCTAAATAACCACTTTCATCTCATCGCACCAACATCCATTTTCCGACAAAGCTTAAAACAAACTTAAATGAAGTATTTTAGCGTCATACCTTCATTATCGTCTAGATGTTATACAATGTAGAAGATTTAAAATACTATAATTATTATACTACCATATCAACAACTCACTGCACGACTGGTATACTGAAACGCCATCATGTAGTTGTAAGAAAACTAATCAATAAGTAAAACTCCATCATTTTATTGTTGTACAAAAAAACTAAGCAATGGAAATAATATTCATCAGCAAATTAACAACTTAAATACATTCCTTTCACCAACAAAGAATTAATACGGCAACTACATAACATTTAGACCTCCCAATCGCCAATAATCTTGGAAAGCAACACTTGAAAAGGTAGATGAATTTACCTACTGTTAGTATTTCCTGTAAGTACAGGATATTTTTCAAAGCCACAGAAATCTATTTTAAAGGGTGCTCCTTGTAATACCTATATTCGACGCTGGCATTGATTGAGGGTTTATTTAATTTAATCAAACAAAGCACATAAACAAACTGTTTCTATCAACATACCTCCCATTATCATTGACCACTTTCAAAAATTTTAGTACGTTGGAATTAATGATGGTACCTGTCGATACAGGTTCTGACTCTTCACCATATGACGAACGAAAAAATTGCAATGCTTGGAGATTTTTTTCAATATATACATTTCCCATAATACATAACAGTGACAGGCTTTTAAGGGTTAACTGTTTTAAAATGTGTTTAAATGTGATTTGAAGTTTCATTCATCCATTTTCAAGGTACAAAATCATGGTGTACATAACTGCGCGAAACATGCATAGATATATTTTTCCAAGAGGACAAAAAGCAATGGATATTTTCTACGAGTACTTCTTACCTTTCTGGAAGGGGATATAATGAGTTGAAGACTTGCCCTGTCGTTGTGCATGGTCGTATTATGTGGATCTAAATTAAATGAAAAATTGTTTTCATGTCTTACCGAATCCCATTTTCCAAAAAAAAACCATAAAACAAATTTAAAGAAAGTATTGTAGCATCATATTTTTATTATCGTCTAGCATTCATACAATGTATAAAATTCAAATTTGAATAATATGTTACAACGTCAACGATTCATTGCACGACTGGTATACTTGATACGACTTGTAGTTGCAGCTTTAATAAGGATGAATCCCCATATTATAAATTCGATAGGAAAATTAATCAATAGATAGATGTTTTATTATTGTACAAAGAAAGTACACAGATACTTACCAACTACGCGTCGAATTTACAACAATGCAGTATGAATATATGACTATCATAAAATAATAGCTATGGTTGTATGTCTACAATATATATTAATTTAAACCGGTATACATCGTGTTTAGTATAATTCACATGGAGTTTTGTTACAACTATTTATGTATGTTTTTTTAAAAAGTTTCATAATACAATATACCCGTTATTCTGTTTAATGATTTGCATTAATAGTCAAGATTTTGGAATAAAAACCAATGTAAAACATGTTGAATCGTATATTTGGTGGTTATTGTTGACAACTTATGTCGAATACTTAACTGTAGGAGATATGGAATGAAATGAATGAATAAAAACAACCTTTGACAAAAAAAAATCTCTCGCTCCCTTCTCGTCAGCACCTCCAGTGTTATAATGATTATGTATAAGATAGTCTTAGCTAAACTAATCTCGCCAATCAAACTCCCTTTTACAAACTAACAATTATTACAATTGACACTCTTTTTGTTGTGTGTAACTGGCACTTACCGCTTTCATCGTCAGTCAAACGAGATCAGCAAAAAATATAAAGCATTTATTTTTTATTTTGTTTTGTAATATCCCGTAAAGTATAAATTGGCACAGAAAAAATAACACGGTTACTAAAAAAGCTTCAAATGCAATACGTTTAATACAACGGAAAAAGTGATATACGCACGTCATTGATATATTGATGGCAACGAGTAGAAGCACGTGTCAAAAAAATGTGTATTACGATTTAATTTTATGGTATGATTGAATCATTGAATTTATTTTATTAAATGGTATGTAGTTGAATGCATAGTGTATGGTTCGTTCTCTGCCTAATGAAAGCATGAAGGATTAGGCGAGAACTTTCTCCCTGAATTAATATGTCCATTTCATTCAAAATAGAAAGGCGACAAATGTGGTATGGTGAGCGACAAAATATATGATTTGGTAAGAAAATCTGGTTATTTGAAGGCTTTTTTGATTGACGTTTTAGATTTGGATTTAGAAGGGGGCTCTATTTTATCCTTAGCTTGGCTAGACGCGGTTGGCTTCATGAAGCTAAAGATTCTCACCCCTTTACCACTCGACTTTTTTTCGAGGTTGTTATTGTTATTATTGTGCCCGTTCTCGCTTTTCAGGGTTTTCGAGGAGAAGGAGTTATTACTCCCGTTGCTGCTGCTTCGACTACTCAAGCCGGTGTGGGTGGACGGATGCGTGGAGTAGGTAGACTCTAGGTGGTCAGGTATTCTGGACTTGCTCCCGTTTTTCTTGTTATTTGACTCGTTAAGATGATTACTACTACTCTCCTTCACTGTGCCGACCGTTGTTTGACTTGTGAGGGAGCTCCGAGAACTTAGTAAACTTTGTCTAGAGCTATTCTTATAGTTTTGGCTAATTACATTGTTATTACTTTCGCGGAAACTGTTTCCCTTGCTGCTCGGGATATTTAGGGAAGTCATCGACGTTCGAGAGGGACGCCTCTGCAAAACTCTTCCGTCTGAAGAGTGACTACCATTTGCTGCGGATGTGGCTTCCTTTGTTAAAATAATGTTAGCTTCAGACTGACTATTTGTTTCAGACAATGAGCTGTGAGACTCCTCAAATCCTTCGTCCCTCTCGGCAGTGCCGGGGGAGGAGCTGAGTGTCGTTTTCGAGCTACTAAATATGCGGCTGGGAGCCCCGTTGGAAGCACCATGCCGGATTTGAACAATGCTCGTCCCATTCTGGGAACTGACCACGGGTGCCTGTGACTCGCTTCCAATGGTGGCATTATTTTTCATGGCTAGTTTCACATCACGAGGCTCAATCGTGCTCATACTACGAGGGTCGTGACGACGGCGGACTGGGGCTCGGAGAGACTTGCTACTGGAAATATTGCTGTCGGGCTTCAATGAAGGTTTTTCAGAACTTCTCATGCTTTCTGATCTGATTGGCTCAGCCTTGGAAGATGATGACAGCATTCGTGAGCGAATCGCTGCGGTGGGGGTCAACAGCTCTGGTCGTGTGGTGGTAATGGATGGAGAGCTCATTCCAGAGTTGTTTGTCATCATGGTGGCAGAGCTGGAACCAGTGATTATAGGGGAGCTCGGAGTGGATGAGGGTGTTATCTCAGGACCTTTCTTGTAGCGCCTGGATCTGCGAATGGAAGCGAATCTGTCGAACCCTTCCTTTGTGCCAGCGTTTATGCTGCTGTAGTCATCCTCTTTCTTGTCAGCTATCGAGACTGAAGGTACTCGTCGAATGGACTTTCCACTGGAGTTTGTTAGCGACTTTTCTGGAATGTACAAAACTAGCTTCTCGTCATGACTTTCAGCGGCACCCAAAGAGCCAATTAGTGATCGTCGGCCGTCAGTCTCCTGAAAAAAATGGGAGTTAGACTCAGCGTTTAGAAGAGTAAGCTTGAAATAAATGGGGTGAAACTATTAGCATCTACCTTTGCTTGAGCTGGCTCTTTCGACGCTCTATCACTACCAATTTTTCGTTTGTTTTCATTATTCAACATACTGCTCAATGACACAATTGATTTCCTGGCCACTGGTCGTTCCTTTGTAGGGCTTTGTACTTCTGTGGAAGTGTATGAAATGGATATATATTTGACTGGATACTTTATCATTAAATGTTAAAAATAGTAAAAAATATTGTCCCCTACCTTCTATAGCTTCCATAGCACTAACGACATCAGTGTTGAGCTTGAGTGACGGTCGTCTGTCTGCGTATACACGTTGGTAGGTGCTGAAAACTGGCTCGTGCTCTTCGTGCATACCTTCTGGCAAGGTTGCTAGTCCTCTTGAGCCCCCCACCACCACTTCTCGTGGCTCTCCAAATCTTCGGACAAAGCGTCTGGGTGGGGATCGACGCTTTGGCATGTCTCCACTTCCCCCATTTTCCAAATCAACAAACCAAGCAGCAATACGTTCTCTCCATTCCCTGGATGGACTTTTGGTCTCCTCTGTTTTAGAGTCCCCACAGCTATCTATCTGCACTGTAGGATTGTTGTGGTGAGAGTCCTTGTGACCTGGAGCTGGCGAAACAGGTCGCTCTCTTTCATCATTTAGGTAATCCATCAAGTTGGGTCGCCTCCTTGCTTTCCTGGACCAGGATCTGTCTAGAGAGCCATATTGTTCTGGTTTTCGTTCCCGAAGATTCTCGCTACCTGACGCGCGAAGAAAGTCCATTAAACCAGACTCGTCCTCGTCAGATGGAACGCGACTTCGGCGGCGGCGCAATGAGCCGTTTGGTGTCGTGTCTAAAATATATTTTCATATAATTTTACGTATATCAACAAAAACTAATTAAAAATCAAGAATGCACAAGGTTTTACCTGGAGAAGGTAGAGTTAGTTGGTCAGGACTTTGCAAATTATTGTTTGCCTGATCCGAAAGGGAACCCAAACGTCGACGAACCACACGGGGAGAGCAAGCAATGAAAATTTCATCTTCTGCATTAAGTGGCACTTGCTTGTTCTTAGAAGGCATTCAAATTAGATGATATAGTTTACATTTTAAAAAATTTAAAAACTTAATGAAAGGTTTATTCGTCATTACATTATCATTTTGAGGAGTTTCCCAGCCAAGCTGCAACCGCTTTTGAAATTGCTCCTCTCGAATTTTCTTTCTTTGAGCTGCCTCCTGCTCCTGCTTTTTCCGACGTCCGTTTTCAATAGATGCCTGCTTCCAGCGAGAAGTAAAAGAGTAAAGGATTTTGAAGCACTCTTCCAGCTTAAATGTTTGCAACTCTTCACAAAAGAATTGGGCCATGTCCAAGCGCACTTCCTCCACTTGAGTGAGAAACCCTTCTAGTGCAGAAAGGTGGTAGGTTGCGTCCTATTTAGCAAACAAAAAACTAGCATGTAAAATTCATTACACAGGGGAACCCTATTAGCATTTTCGTGATATTGTAAACTGTACCGTAAAAATTTGGCCGAACTGCTGGCGAATTTCACTCGGAGTGTTTGGATCTTGAATTTGCTTGTCAATATTGACGACCTTTGTTTTCAAGCCTAATATCTCTGATTTCAGTTGCTCAATACTCGTTCTGTAATGAGTGCAAAAAAAGAATACATACGAATGTATCACATTTGCCAAATTAAATACGACAGACACAATTAATGCTGAAACCAGTACTTGGAAGCTTCTTCCAGAGATGACATTTCTTCCACAAAGCTAATCAACTTTGGATCCTTGGCCTCTGCTTGCTGCAAAAATGAGACGTGGACAAGTGAAACGATTGATGGACCAAAAAAGGAGAATTAATTAAAGGGAAATGATGAGGATGCGACCGCAATCAAAATCCTGCTCACGCTCTCACGCATATTGATAAACGCATTGGGGTTCAAAGGATTAACCATAATATTCATGCATACCATTGCTACAAAGTGCATCAAACTGACACCAGGCTGATTGCCTCTAATGTCTGCAATCTTCTGAAGTGAAGACAACTTGACTCCCGCAGCGTCTCCGGCGTATCCTCCCTATTTGAAATAGATTTTTTATTATTAATTTCAACTCAAACTCCATGAAATGAAATGGATACTGTTGTATGTAGTTGCATGCAGACAAGACTGTGTTTGTAATTTTGTATGCATGTAAATAAAGCAGACAACTCATTTTTATTTCGTTTTTTTACCGAATTAAGAAAGTTGCCAGCAACGAGAACCATGAAGAGAACATCTTGAAACTGCTGTGAAGCCTTTACATCTGTGGAGCGAATATATATCAAAAAATTCAATTATTTCTTCCTGTTGTACAAACACACACCGATTAGGATGAGATGGACATGAGGGCGTAACCAGATTTCTATTTTGCATATGAGAAAACTTGCGCAAAAAGACCGAGTGTCAGTCACTCAATTTTTGTAAAGTGATTTTCTACTCTCCTCCTCTCTTCGCTTACCGTGCGTAGCTTGAAGAATAACATTTATCGAAGACTCAAGGCTGCTCACACATGATTCAAATTCTTCCTTCAACAACATTGCCTCCAATCTCAAACGATATCCGTTGAGACGGATTAACTGCACAATAAACTTTTCCGCTGCACCCAGTCGCTCCTGGTCTTCTTTGGGGACGGACTTTAACATTTCTACTTCATCCTTGCTGGGCAAAATCTTGAGGAGACCGCGCAACCGCTCCGTTCCCAAGTCTTCAGACTTGCCCTCAACAATGTGTTGGATGACGTCTTTGTTTGAGCTTCAGTTGAGAAAGGGGAGATGAGATGAGGTAGCGAAAACCATAAAAATATTTCATACATTAATTATCTCTGCTCTTCCCAACAAGGACAAGGCTCATGATTTGGTTTGAGCATAAAAGACATTTCATAATTTGAACAACTGCGCATATGGAGTGCTAATTACTACACGTTCGCAGCAACCAACCCAAATGTTCAGCGAGAATGAGAATCATTGCAGTTAAAGAAATTGTTTTAAACCCTACCTTCTGAACTGTTTGAGGAAAATGTTGATGTTCAGACTTCTTTTCGCATCCAGTAACAAGATCTGCACGAAATGAGGAAAAAAATTAAAATCCCATAAAAATATACAATTTACTCAAAGGTCACGTGCGAAACCAAGTTTCTTAAAGAGATGGCTTTGTGTGTGGCTTTAAGCTTTGAAAGGGTTGGGGAGAATAATAGGCTTCAAGTTGTAAGGTCGGTGGTGGAGATTTTATGGTAATGTTCGCGTGGAACGGGTAAACTGTCACATAAATTCTCACCTCATTAGTTTCCCTCTTGAGTGGACCAGCTCCTTTGTTGTCTGGATTCGGTGCTCCTGGCCCTCCTGACGCTGTTGTTGGAGAGGATGCAGGAGCTTTAGTTGTTACACCAGCAGCAGCATTCTGTGCTAGCTTCATGTTCTCGGTCTGAATGCAAAACAGACCTTCCAGTGCAGCCCAGTCCAGGGTGGCTGTGGTGTTTGAATGTTTTTTTGCGAAGGTTGCCCATAAATTATTTTTATTACCGCCGAGCACCTGACCACTCGAGATTTTATTCCAGTTTACAGTTCTCATCTTTGTTTTTGGCAAGGGGATCGTTTGCTGAGGTAGTTTTGGCATGTCAGGAGCTCCTGGAGCATTGGGCCCATTTCGGAGGGGAGAACCGAAAGGAGGAGGTGGAGGTGGGGCACCAGGGGGAGGCGGTGGGGGTGGTGGACCACCCATTCCAGGTGGCGGAGGTGGAGGAGGCGGGGGTGCAGGGGCGGCAGGAGGTGGTGGGGGAGGAGGGCCTGCTTCTGTTGAAACAGGAACTTCTGATGGGTCCGCATTGAGTAGCGTTACCGTTACAGAGCCTTTCCGCTCTGATTTGTGACAGTTGCATGAACACTTGTCTCCCACCGTCACTACCGTTTGTTGGGAACCTTGAAATGAGAAATTAATGCATGCGCCTCAAGTTAACTTCCTATCTTACTTGGCAAACTCAAAGCATCAAGCAATTATTAGTCATTTGTCATGTACCTTTAATTTTCTGTAATGATTTGGATCTACTCGGTGACTTTAGTATTCTCAAGGCATCATCTCTCGACTCGAGAAGTGTAGCCCGATGAACGAGTCGCTCCGCCGCATCCCAAATCAGGTCGGAAATTGGCTCTTTCGCATCAATGCGCAACAAGTGTTGTAAAATGCATAGAAAAGGGATTTCTTGAGGACTGTCAGAAATCTGTCTTAAAATGGCATAAAAGACTTCTAGAGGACTTGATAAATCAATTCCTGACAGAGCTGGAGTGGTTTGAGACTCATCACTCTCCCTCTGCTCATCAAAAACGTCAAGTTGAACAACCAAGTCTGAAGAGTCCTTATGCCTGAACCTGTAACAACCAGCATAAGTAGATTTGAGTACAATGCTAACTAAGTAGCACCATAATTTTTTCACGGGATATTACTCCTCTACAACCTCTCGTCTTTCAATGCTCAGTTCCATGTCGACGATGATAAAAATCATGATGATGATGACGACGTCGAAAAAAGTGGTGAACATGCACAGAGACGCGAATTACAATGCAATATTGTTATGCAACCTCATGTCTCCCATATAATGTTACATTGCGCTTTCCAACGCATACATTACCATTTTTTAACGTCAACAAGCAAACGTGCTCCTTCGACAACTACACCTGCAATAATAATCAACTACTCACTTCTCCCCACCACTGCATTACTTTGAGTTACTTACGTTGGTAGCTCTCCACTCAACTGACAGATTTTATTCCTATTGTTATTGTTTATTAACCAAATTCTAGAGCTATCTCATAGATTCCTGTCTCCATTTTCCTACTTGTCCTGCAATAATTTGTGGAGCCAACAACAGCCAACCACCACCAATCTATTTCTTGGGAGAGCTCCCAAAAGCAATGAACTTATAACAAGCATGCATGTTGTACATTGAGGAACAAGATAAACATGACATTTTGAAAAATAATAATCTTGTACTTTCGTCATCATCATCATTCATAATTCATCATGACTAGGTACGACATAGAAAACCAGAACGTGTTCTTGAGAGCAATATTTGTACAGGAAAAGTCAACACTAAACAATATTTTGCTCGTTCACAATCATCATACCTCAAATCATTGAGGACCTGCAAAAGTTTCAAACCGATAAACTCGGACCGAATCCGAATCCTCTCGTGCAAATCTGGCGTGGCCAAAATGAGGCAGTTGATGAATGCCAACACGGCCGTTTGGTACTCGACGTTGGGTCCGCTACGAAGCTCGGAAACGATAAACTTGAAACGATATCGTTCCTTGCGATGTTTCTGTAAAAAAATGGGGTATATTAATATTAATAGCATGCAAGCAAGTTTAATGGAATGGGCACATTACGTCAACAATCACAATCGAATCAAAATATTTTGTGGCCGAAAGACTTTTGCTGTGAGCAAAACTCATCAAAAATAGATTTCATGACAAATCAATCAACTTAATGCAGAGCTAAAGAAAATCACGACGCGAGCAATGACGCAGTACCTATTTATGATGGGATGCGGCTGATGAAAATCACACGAGCAACGAAAGGATGAACATGTTTATTAAGACGATATGCTGAAAGCGTATTATTGAATTTTACAAGGCAATAAATCAAACTTTTTCCCTTCCAGCGTGATTCAGGAGGCAGCTGGAGAAAAAATTGACAGGGTTGCTAATGAATTAACCAATAATAATCATCACTGTGTTTATTATTTTTTTTTAAAGAAAAATACGTCTTTTCAGTTTCCCTGCGTATTATATGTACTTTGTTTCTTGTCTAAACATCATTAGTAGCGGCTTAGCCGCCTGGCGTTTGGTTCTGCTAAAGAAAATAAACTGCAGAAATGGAACTGAATAATTTGTTTGGAAAACTGAAACTGATCCGCAGATCAGGATTTAATGACCACGCCACTGATGCTAATTACGATGATTCTTACAGAAATGAAATGATAATATCATAATGATATTATCATTCATTACAAAATGGAAAAAGTGAATTCAAGTGAAAAATTGATTTTTACAAGGAACTACTCTCAATCCATCCTCGAAGCAAGAGCTAGTAAGCATGTCTTTAGTATGAACTGAAATGTTTATGTTCGCTTAAACATTTTTACTCATCATCACGCAATATTTAAGCAATAAAAACTTCAAACCCCCATTCAACTTTATGTTCGATCATGACTGAAAACCTTTTTTATTTCTTTTCTCCACCTTACCTTGTAGTAGTCAACCGCTTCCAGCGTTCTGGCATAGCCATCATTGCTGTACACACAGAGGGCCGAAAGGAGCTCAAAAACTTGCTTCTTCACAACGAAATTCTTGGATTCCAGTGCTGAAATCAGAGGAAAAGGATAAAAATTTTATGGGGCTCCACAAATACAACGTACACACGTCATTTTCAGCGAAATAATTTTGTGTTTCGTTGCTCATTCTGCTGTTGGCATCATCCTCTCTGATGATTCATTATCGACGGGGGCATTATGATGGTGACTTTTTAGAAAAAAATCACAATTTTTATGCAAATATGGAGGATAATAGAGCTCAAGAAACAGGATGTTTATAAATAAATTCCAATATAAAAGCAGCAGGTGTACCACCATCACCAATCACTGAAGAGAAAAACTTTATAATCTTAAAAATTGGGTGACTGTAACATCATGATACGTCGTCACATTGGATACACAATGGGTGAGAAAATGAGCCTCAGTAATTGTAACTCTGTTGACATGTTTATGATGGTAAAAACTACGGCATCGTCATAATTTTCCTTTTGTTTTGCTGGAAAGATTACATGGTAGCTAGATATGATCGTTGATCGTTGATCATGATCCCTTTTTCTTTCATTTCATTCAAATTAAATGCGTAACAGTATTCATGTAGTTCTCTGCAGACTTCAAGGTGTTAAAGATACAGTTTTTTTTTGCTGGGATATGAGTGATTGCTGTTTGCCATTTTTACATTGTATTTTTCCTTTGACTACAATAATCATTTAAGCAAGAGGAGAATCGTTACTACGTATTTTCCGTCTTTTCCTTGGTTATGGCAAGTTATCTCATCATTCATCGTCAAAGATAGTGAGACTGACTGACGAGTACATAAATATAAAGAAAAAAATGTGTATGCCTTGAAGGTTGCTGAGTCAAGTAGAAAATCGGCTTTTCACTCTTTTCGGTTTGTGTTGAGTTGTAAAGGTGAACAAATTGCTTGGCTTGTTTACAACGATCGTAATAACAATACACGCACGCATGACTTGACTTGGCTCACTTGACTCTATTACGGTTTTCTTTAGCCATATGAAATGAGATTTCATAGCCAGGACAATATGCGCATTGTTTCATTTTCTAATTGACTTTATGCAATGCCGAGACAGGTGAAGCAAGGGTCAGGGCTAAACTAGCGTGGTTAGTATTGATAACAAGTTGAACTAAATGACATGAAAGTGAGTTTGGCTCGAGAACTGAACTAGTATTTATTATGCAAGTTTTGCTCTGTTCCCTGATTTAATCTATCATTCATTAAAAAGGAATTCAATGGACATGTCACGATCAATTACCTAGTGCTGATACTATAGTTTACTTGCTGGTGAAGACAAAATTTGTCCGTCCGTCTTTTAACAGCATCTAAATCTACGCATAAAAAGCTTCACGAGCAAGAGTGTATTCCGCAATCCGTTTATATTACATTGATACGCGGCTCATTATCAGCGAGAGTCGAAATCGAAAGTAATTGTTATATCGTAATGCGATACAAAACCCATCATCTTATCACAAGTATCTTTTTGTAGATGGAATTTGGATGGAATGCAGTTTAACATTTCATTGTCAATTGCCATTCACTCTTCTTTGCACTTGAGGATGAATATGGATAGGAAAAATTTCAGTTGTAAAAAAAATGCTCAACAATAAAATAAAATGATGGTTGTTATTGGCATCTTTACACTTACTAGAGAACACCGCCTAAAAGACCACCATATCTCCTGTAGTATACAGTTTTTGCTATTAATTTAAAAGAGTACTATGCAAATAACTAAATCTGTAAAAAAATATATTTTTGCAGCAGGTTTGTACCTGATCTCAAACTTTAAAATCCTCATCAAACCTCGAAGATATTCGAGAAAGCCACATATTTGGACATGTTGTGGTGATGTGATGGCCAAACATATGTGCACTATTCTTCAACTTGGCACTCCACAAATGGAATTATATAGATATAATTCATTTCCATATTATAAACAAACAAACACTCCAGTAGATTTCTAATTTCGGTCGGCACAATGAATGAGTCTCAAATCAAATGAGTGTGGAATTACGCAATGATGATGATTGCCAGAAAACTCAAATTATATATATTTGCAACTGAGCAGGTGCCACCATCATCATCTTCAAAACCACCTGTTTGTCAACCTGGACTGACCATGATGGTCGCCTACATGGTTTATGTTATATATTGCAATTGCATTCACAAATTGGCATGGGTGGTAAAAATCAAAACAAGCAAATAACTTTTCTGCAATAACTTGATACAGTTGACATTTTTAATTTGAAACGATGACGTGGATCAACATCTTTTTTGGGAGGCTCAATTTATATTTTTTCATTGGTAGCTTTAGATTAGGCTCTCCACGCGAGACAGTTGCAGAGATACATAATAATTGAGCAACTTTTATACAAATGTGTGCACACATAAAAAATCCCAAAGTGGATTGGATTCTTCAATTATGAATTTTATACGCTTGACAATGGTCAATCACAATTAGCTCCTTTTTCTAAATCAAACACTGTGAATCAGTAAGTTAAAGGGTACTAAAAATTTCCATAGATAGAAGCAATATGACAACTCTATTCCTTTTTTCTATGAACAACTAAATTATACGGAGAAATATGGCTATCTCTTTGAGCAACAGTATCAAACACGTATATTTCATTCCTTTGTGACTTGGTTGTAGGCACCTGATTTATAATCTTTTCTTGGGTCACTAGCTCTAAATGACGTCGCCAAACTCCATTTAATTGAATTCAATTTGAATTGTTGATAAGAAATCCTTTTTACAACTCAATTTGTTTCATCTGATTTACAACAGGGATTTACATTCTTGATAAGTGCATAATGAACTCGTTAGACGAACAATATGCAAATTCATATAAAAGGAAATGAAGTGATAATGACAATGGCATTGGCAACAGCTAGAGTATACATGAATGTTACAGTTTTAAAACGGTTGACAGACGCTTCATCTTCATTGTCACGTCTCCTTATTTTTTTCGCAAGGTAAAACTGGAATGCTAGGAAAAATACATTATTAACCTCGATAAGATAGCTCCATTGTCATTACCATTTGTGTTGTCATCTTTATTTTGGAGTACACTTATTTCTGGGCGGTTTGTACACTCTACTCGTTGACTCTACTAAACTCGAGAATTGATGATCCACCCAGTTTTCTCATCTCATCTCCACTCTACTCATTTGCGCATCTTACATTTTTATAGCATAATAATCAGAAGAGAAAGAGAGATATTCAAAGTCAAAATTACAACGAGTTAAATATAACTAATGAAGAAATGAGCCATCTTATGAACTTGGATTTGCATGTATGACTATTATTGCACACAAAAATGTAATTACAGACGTTAAAGTAAATATGCAACAGGATGACAAAAATCCCTCATGACTTGTGTAATATGGGTAACCTCACAAAAGCTGGGAATGCGAATGTAGCACTTAATTTTTAATGCCAATTCCAAATCTGTGACTTAATGAAAGCCATTAATTTGCATCATCGCCATTCAAAACTACCTACATGCATACCTCAAGAGAGTCAAACCGCACACCTCACCACTAATAATGGAAATGGTGTGGATAAGCAGTTGAGTTCGCTTATTGAGGCACTGCCAAAGTAAATAAATAAAGTACAATTTTGTGCATGAACTAAGAGAGCGGATATATTCTACGCTGGTTTGGTTTGGTGTGCGTTTAATGTATGGATAGATGAGAGGACGACGACGGATGACTTTCAAAGTCAACTTTTGCTCATGTAAAATCGACCTTGTCAAGCCAAAAAACGAGCATTTTCTCGGTCGAACCATATTTGACAAATCTTAGTCATATAATTCAAGCTATAAATCAAATCTAACCACACATACATATATACCTCTCTGTACACACAGAGCATCAACTAGCTCGCATAAAACTTTTTGTTAGCCTCTCATGTTTTCATACGTATTAAAAACACATTTAGCCTCCTTACTCTAAACTGACTTTTTTAAGAGTTTACTGTTAAGCAAGCTAATTTTTCCAACTCTTTCTTTGGATTTTTGTTTTTGACTTGACACTGCATTTTTTTAGAATATACTCAGTTACCCTTATGAAAACGGTGGGCATGTTCCTACAGATGGGTTGTGTCTTGTGTCGTGGGTTTCAGAATTAATTAAAAGTACAACAAAAATGTGAAAATGACAAAGGCCAACCACTTACCAGAAGCGAGTTTCTCTGTGTAGTCACTATTCTCGACAATATAGTCGAGTCCAACCCGGGCTGAGTCCATCATTGAGTGTGACACATCCGCTTTGATATTGTTACCGTTGTTGATATTTGTTGTGAGGAGAGATGAGGATGGTGATGGTGCGATGACCATTTTTTAATTTGGGAACTGTACACAATTAACATTTACATATTTAGCATTTCACATATTTAGCACCACTCTAATCTTACATGAGCTACAAATAGGTATGTATGCTTGAGATTCGTGACAAATAATAATCCAATCACAAAAAAGGGTTAACCTCAAGATACTCTTAAAATAGTAAAACCGGATGACGGAAGTCCAGTCACCAGAAAAAAAATAGAGTCGACTCAACAGAATTTATAATCACATCACATAATAGTAGTAATACACATCACCATTAAAATGATATCTGCATAACTACTAAATAGGCATTACAATCATCATGATCATGATCAAAATTTAACATTCACCTTGCTCTCTAAGGACGCTGTCACGTGTGACCAAATTAAACATCTCATTTTTATTATGATCAATGGGCTACACGTTTAAAACGAAATATGTACTGCTGCTGCTGTTACTTTTTTTTTAGCATGTACAATATTCATCCTATTGTTTGCACACCGACGAAGATGACGACTCTTCGACGACGTCGTCGTCCGTCCGTATAAACTGAACAACTCAAACCAACGCTTGTTCTCTATTCCCACTACTCCTTCTTTCTAATCCATTGTTGCATTATTTGCATTCCATTTTTTATTCATGACAATGAGAAGGGCTCTCCACATGCAAAAATATTTTTGGCACGCTTTATACTATTCTCCTCTTGAGTTGATGGTGGTGAGATTTGGTGCGACCAAAATATCTTTCTTCCCTCTTTTCCTTATGAGACGCTGTGTTCCTTCCTTGACGAGTTTTGGCTTATTTTGCATAGCCAGAAGCTGGTGATAAGAGGATGGCGATGTGATGGCACAGTTCAAAAAAGGACTGAGCACTGAGCAAAAAAACGAGTGTGACAACGTTATTTACATTTTTCATTAACAAACTCGAACGGAACGCAACGCAAATGCTACGGCACACATTAAACACTCGCACATGCTACTTCTTGTTGATTGGGATTTCTCAAAAAGGTTGCGACACGACGATGCGATGAGAGCTTTAGTCAATATCGAATATATGCATGCACAAATACAGTTGGCTTTTCACTCTTTCCCTTTCTTCTTCGACACGTTGGATTATTGACTGAAATCACAGCGCGTCGGCATCGGCCTCATCACCAAATCAACTAATAGCCAGTAGGTAGGTAGCAAAGAGCATTTAAATCACTAGCATGGGGCTTCTTTCTACTTGAGAGCTGAGCAGAGGCACAGCTAATGAAATTATCCGTTAAGGAGCAGATCAAAGGAGTATGTTCTAGTGTGTATTGCTTATTAATTGAAGGATATTTTTTATTCGTGCATATGCAATCACCCAACTCTTTCCAAACATGGGAAATAAGGTGAAGGTCAACAGAGCTATATTATATTCCGAAACGAAAGCAAAAGGATGATAGTTTTTTTATGTGTTCTTCATGACTATGAATTATATTTTAGAGAGTTCGCTTCATTTTTTGTCAGACAAATAAACACCAACAAACAAAATCCACAGATGAAAGTGACAGGCTCACAGTTCCAGAAGTTGTTGTGCGTTTGTGGTAATAATAGAAGCGGGGATTGTTGTCAAAATTTAGACACACACAACACAATAAGTCGTTGGATAGGGGTTTTGTGTACCAATATTAACAATGGTTTCTAATATGAAGCTGATGTTATGTTGATGATGGTGATCCTCTTAAGTGATTCTTTTCGGGGTTCCGGCCACATATCATAATTCAATTGAGTTTAACAATAGGATGAGGGAGAATGAAAATGTTTTTTTATGCCCCGTAATGCACTAAACTGCACAGCGTCTTGCATTTCCCATTATTTGTTCTCCATTGTGTTCCAATGATGAAGTAAGTAAAGCAGTAGCCCGAACAATGAGCTTAAACTTTTCCTACGGTGTGCATTTATATTAAGAAAAATGATTTTGTATATTTTTCTCTCTCGGAGAAGGGTTAAATATGGGAGACCACCAAGCACTGGCACTCGACTCACATCCACTCCACTACTTCACTGTTTGGTCAACAACAATGGAGGGACAGACCTACTAGTGGGGCTCATTGTTACCCAGAGAATGACGACGGACGACGACGTTACCACAACTGCAAGTAACCTGCTCACATTACAACAATGCGATATATTTACATTTCCTCACAAAGATATTACTTTTGCTTAACAGACACACACGGTACAAATGACTTGTCTCAGCCTGCTTGACTGACTGACTGACTGACTGTGGCTCGAAGTGAGTCACTGAATGAAATGAGATGAAGGTGCACCTCACCTGAAGAAAAACGAGAAGACTCAAACCAACTCTCAGTCAGTGACGGAGCGGAGAAGATCATAGGGAAGAGCATGAGCACTCACACTCACAACAAAACACACAGTTCCCAACAATACAATACAATGGCAGGAGCATTCTGTGGCCAACCGCAAAACAACGTTAGTAACATTGCTCCAAACATCATTACGTAGGTATATGTTTTAAACAAGTGACCTCCTAGAATGGCATTTTTCGCCCTTACTTACTGACCATCTTTATATTTTTTTCTCCCTCATCTTCTAAATGCTTTACTATCCCCATCATCTTGTCAACCAACCCTACCAAAAAGATACATTTTGCTTGATTTAGTTAGATTACTTAAGGTCCACCTGGGTTTGGCATTCCCCACCAGAGATGATGAGGAGATGAAACACATGGGAGTCATATAAGTAATGTTAATGGTAAATAATCATCATCATCAAATGATATAATGTTGTTACGACAGAAAAAAACTGGTGCTGGCAATACACTACTACTAATA
>JAQGAP010000310.1:0-42050 GCA_034697805.1 Orchesella bifasciata | reverse complement strand
ACCGTACTACTTTTTCCAATTTCTTGACTCAAAAAGTAGTACTGTACTGCTAAAATAAGTACGTCTGGCAACCCTGCTCACGTTCCACATTCCCCCCTCCCCCACGTTCACTCCCTTGAGCCCCATCGGATCAGTAAATATGGCTCTTTGATAGTCTTGCGATTCTGTCCCGTCCGCTTGTCCGCTCTTTCTAAACTCCTCTGCTGCCAATCAGACCAGTAGATATGCTCGCCCAACAAAGCTATTCCGAATATATGGGGCAAATCTTCTTGCAAAACTGTTCTTCTTCCGCCTCCGTCATGTCCACACACTTCAATTCTATCTGCTGCTTTGGCGTCACTCCAATAAACTTTCTCTAGCTGGAGATCCAGAGCTATCCCGTTAAGCCAATAAATATCCTCACTTGCGACCTGTGCTCTTTCCGAGCCGTCCAGTAAGCTCCTCTCAATCTCTGCCTTTTTCCCCCAATCACTCCAAAACAGGAAGCCTTTAGCAGGGTCAATGCTAATTGAACGTGGCTCTTGGAATCCTCTGTTCACTAAGATTTTACGGAAGGAGCCATCTAAGCTATTCTGGTGATTCATGCTGGCACTTCAATTCTTTCAGTGCCAGCATCAGTCCAGTACAGATTTTGGGCTACCAAATCAACCACCAACCCGTCTGTGAGTAATTTCTTTGTCTTTGACAACAGTTTGTTGTGAATAGTCATTCAATTTAGCTTTCTTTATGTGGGTCACCTCATCGTCAGTCCAAGAGAGGATTTAACGTGATAGTCTCACGAGCACGTGCTTGATTCCGAAGAGTGGTATTGTGACATCAGTGAAGTCTTCAGTTGAGTGACATGCGACGGATGTCTGAACCATGTGTGACGATAAGAAAGTTGGGGACTTGAAGTTAGCACTGGCTGATGCTTTTGGAAATGAGTTTTAACCCGATTTGAAACGGTTTGTTGTGATGTGTGGAGGAGAGTAGAAGGCGTAGGTGAGAGCAGCAACAGGAAAGACAAGTGTTCCGGTAGCCCCATACTGGGGAATGGTGACGACTTTGCTTGGAGTGGAGACGGCGATATCCATGGACGTTTTGTTTGGTGGTAAACGCATTCCTCTTGCTCCCTTCTGAGCGTATGCAGCTAACTAAGTAGAAACAGATATGAATATTTATAATTAATAATTACAACTCAAAATCATCTTTTAAGAGCGAATTCTTACAGGGTTATGCTTACTTGCTTCTCTAATCTGACCAAAAGAGGAATCCCGGCTGCAAACAAGAGTGAAGAGATGAAGTAGTGCACCCCTATTTATTATTACTACCCTGCTACCACCTCCTTTAAAGTTCACCCTCCCAATATAATGGAGTTTGGCGTGTGTCCAGTACAAGTGTTTCTGGAAGAGATCCAGAGGAATTCTAGACTGTCAGAATACATCCTCATCAACAATTACTTTTCTGATGGTGCCGTCCATGGACGCTCGCGCTAGTTTTGCGTGCTCTTCACAATCACTCCAAATCATGTAGCTGTTAATTAAACATCAGGATCCATTGTTAAATAAGCAAAATCATGAGGTAAACTAAATATTTAAGATTCTTGTCTTTACAGAATATTGGGGGAAGGGCTAAATCTCTGGGCTGGTCATTGTGTTTGATGAGAATGAGAACATTTCTGTGAAAAGGAGGATAAAAGGACAAAACCTCCAACCTGTTCGTTTTTGAATACGTCCAATACGGGTTTCCCGTGACGTAGTCACATACGAGATGATCCGGCACTACTACCACTGCTTCCGACACGATTTTCGACTGTAATCAAAAAGTTTTAAATTACAAAGTAGCTCGAACTAATTCATTTCATATTATTTATATTGTCTACTAAAAGTACCTTTTTATTTCCAAATGTAGGTGGAGGACTAGCACTTTGTGTTGCCGTTCGATTGGAAGAGCTGTATTGAATCTTCTCAAAAAGCTTATGATGATTATTGCCAATGTCGTTGCTCCACTACTTCTAGCAGCCGTTAGAATAGAATCATTGGAAGACTGTTCTTTTTCTCGTATCAGTATTTCAAGCAGGAGCACTTTTTATCCATATATGTATTTGGGAGCGGCGACTGTCCCAATGTGTCTGCGCCTACAAGTACTGATTAAGGGTATGCTTATTATAAAAATCAAGAAGAAAAATTTGACACTTTAATATGAGCAAATTAATGTTATTACTAACTACAGAATGGTGAATGTCAGGAACGTTGATGGATCATTAATGACAACAATGTTGTTCTTTGACTTCTCGATCTTGGGCAAGGCACGAAATCTCTCCAGTGAATTTTTCCGCACGTCTACACTGCTGTGATCCTTTATCCGGTAAACGAAGCTGAAAGAGACAAGAATCAATAATTATTCGATATCTGCCATGAAATGATAAAAAACATCTACATTATCTGGCATTTACCTTCGCATAACCGCAATTCTGCTAGCCTGGTCCAATACACTAGTTAAAACCTTGTTTTTTTCTTATCGTCTCAGTCATATGACTGCTTTCATCACTATAATAAAGCAGAACTTCTCTGATTTCCCCGTCAGCCCTGAAATTGAGAATCTTTATCTTCTCTCGTATCCCAATCATCATCATCATCATCATAGTGTCCGCTGATAATGTCCCCCAGAGTTTTGCAACCTGATTGGTCTCCTGTTGATATAATCAGAAAACACTGGCTGTAACATAGTGTCAAAAACCGCATTATTCGCGGTGGGTGGTTCATCACCAATATATTTATGTCTTGTAGGAGTGTAAAATTTTAGCAATTGGAGATTGATAGCTGGCGTTGTCATGAGAAAGTGAGTAATGGGTTGGACATCTGCATTGTGATACTCTCCTATCCCACAGGTTTCGCTGTCATTGTTTATATGTGGAAATATAAATATGTATGAAGTAAATTGAACACTGTACCTGCATTCTGGTCGACTTGCAGCTGTTGCTGGTAACTTGCCACGTTAATCGAGTTCAAGGTACTGTCTAACTTTTGAGGTTGCACTCCAGTTCCTTGAAACATTTCGCTTTCTGGATATTGTTAGCTGATCAATATCGCCGCAAATGTAAATCTAAATTTTGGATAAATATAAGTTAGGAACTGGTAGGTTGATTGTTAGCATTTAGTCGTATACAATTCATAAAATAATTACCTGATAACCAATGGTCTGATGAGCCAAATCAAATCAAATTCAATATACACAATGATAATGTGTGAACGGGTGAAAATGTTATGTACATTTTGATGGTATCTGTTGTTGTAAATGGCATATGTATGTATTGCATATATATATATACGGGAAGAAGTCAATACGTAAAAATCAGAAAGAGGGTATACTGTAACTCAATTATGCATTTGTTTACAACGCAAACCTATGCTTGCATTGCAGCCGTGTGATATATTTGTGTATACGGTCGGATGCTCAGCTGTATATCCTGTAAAATCGTATATACACTGCTGTAGTAGTAGTAGTAGTAGTAGTAATAGTAGCAAGTGTATTTCATATCATTTTGTACGTTTTTATGTTAGACAGTCTTTATAGCATGATCGCATGTTGTGTATTTCTTGCAGTATATGATATGAAACAATCATATACTGTATCCGGTGCCTTAAGCTATCTTACTATATGAATGGGATGAGTTTGGTTGCTCAGATTGAGTCTCACATTGCTCACATTGTGTCTCACTTTGAATTTCACGTTGCGTCTTTGTTGCTGTAGTTTATATGAGAGCACAAGTGTGATGATGAGAATTATGATGTTAGTCACTACCATTTTCATATCCAGCCTTCAATGTGAATGAGTCAGTGCTAACTTGCTTTGATTTTTAGATGCAGGACATCTTACTTTTACAGTCAATGAAAATTGATATTTGTTAATGGAAAAAGGCTTTTGTACTCAGTTCCTGAATTTGGACTCACCTCAAGTCTCAAGTTAGAAAATAGTATGCAGGTTAAATATTTTCGGAGCACTTTTTAGAACGACGAGGTGGACGACTTTTTAGAATTGATACAGATTACATTCAAAACCTTTTTGAAGTAATTTGAGCTAGTGAAATATAATCAGACACTAATATCATGTTACTGGAAATTATAGAACTGCAATGAAACATAAAAAATTGAATTCAGTTTAACAATAACAATTAATCTACATCACATTGATCACGGAAAAGCTTCTTGACTAGTTTAGTTTCTTATCATTTTGTAGAGTCATGCAAAAATGGTCATTTTTAATTACGATTTCTTTGGTTTCTCAACAATTTCAACAATAAGAGAATGCGAATAATATTCAAGCTCAAACGCGTACGTCGTTATTAGTTGGTCGTTCTCCTCAGCAGTTAGCTGCGCTGTAGCAAGTGTGGCTCTTGTAGTGAGCTCCTAGCAAACAGTTTCCGTCTTACTACCTCCACCTTGAGATGGTGGAGGGTGGCAGCAAAGCATCTCCTCCAGAATGGGGCCATAATTTGATAAACTGTTCAGCAAAGCAAAGTCTTGGCTCCATGTGATGATGTCAGCAGTTTTGTTTGAAAGTCAGAAAGGGATCGGAGAGCCTAAAAAGACGGATTTACACAAACTCTCAAAGCCATGTACGTTTTCCTTTTATGATTTATTGGGAATTTGGCAAGATACCTTCTCCAGCTCCGATTCTGTAATACACGAAGTCACTCCCAAAGTGGCCCTGTTGATTTTTTATCAGTTCAATCAAATAATGCCTCTAGTCTGAGGTGAACGTTTAGTCAGCTAAATATGTCGAGGAGGAGTTGACCTTCGCCCCGACCTCTGAAGCCGAGCAAGACATCCTTTTTGAAGAATCCTTTTGTGCGCTCCCATAAAGAATCTAGGCGTACTGCAGAACCACCAGTAAATTGCAATATGAAGAAGCACGGACCATTGGAGCAGAAGCGCAAGTTGACGTGTAACACAAGCCGTGCAGGAAGGACTCTTACAACAGCGGCCCTGAAGCGGAGTTAACTCCCCTGGACCTACTAACCTAAACTTAAATTACACGAAAAGGAAGATGCAACTGAATATTGTTTAACATTTAATAAATGACTTACCTACACCAGCGTTGGCATTCTTTTTACAGTTGCTTGACATAGGCGCCGGAAGAAAGGCTGCGGTTGCTCACCAACTGATTAGTGTTGAGAATGATTAGAAAGAGATTAGTTGGACTTTTGGTAGGTTAAATAGCATCTGCAGCAAGCGTTGCATCCTTCACTGTCGTGCCTTATACAACAAATTGTTCAGAAGGGACACCGGAAATGTACAGATAATGTGCATGAAAATAGTTTGCCACAACTTGTCTCGCGTTTAGAATTCCGTTAACGTATTCGGGCAGGCATATCTTGGCATTTCTTCCTTTGGTATATTGCAGTACAGTCGTCATGATTTTGTTAATCTCGTTAAAATTAAGTTAAAATTTGGTTTGTTCAAATTTATCTCGGTTGATGTCGACCGCAAGCAATTTTACTTCAAAAAGTTCTGCAATGAAATCCTTAATAATTTCTATAACTGAAAGGCATTTAATAGATTTCAGGCAGCTGAAAAGTTTTTTAAAAATTACGTAGTTGAATTTCAACATCGATGTCCAATGAAAAAGTTGTGTTTGGAGTTAGATGTTCCAGTTCAGTAAACGTTAGAATGAAATTGTTCGTCAGACTTTCCTTCAAATGGAGTCCACCAACGGAGCCTTACTCTCCTTCCAGATAATTAAAATTATCTTGTGTATTTTTAATTAATTGTAATGTAATTATCTGTAATTTTGAGATGGGAGTTTTTGCTTGTCTTCTTTCATGAAACTCAATACTGATTTCAGAAGAAACGAAGAATGTCTGTGTCGTTCTATCCGAAGCTGTTTGTTTTTATTCCTCAGAGTAAACTCAGTAAGTAAAGTTAGAGTATTGCTGATAAGCGTTTGTAGTTATTATATTCCACTCTTCATACATGGTTTCAAGACTCGTATAAACTTGTCCTGGTTCATTTTCAATTTGTTCTTCGGGTTATAATAATAGAGCAAGCTATTTAGCAGTAGAGTGACTGTGTCTTTAAATTCGGTAAACATTATTTGCTGTGCCGGCTCTGAAAAATTTCGCAGCTCGCATATACTTTCCATATGGTGTATATTTTTAGCTCAAGTGGTTGAAAAATATGTTTGAGCTTGCATCGTTATTAGAAGTTTTGCGGACTCTGGTTTTGCGCTTTCACTGTGTGCCTCTATTTCCATTTTGATTTCGTGCTCGCGCTGTATGGTATCGAATAAGATCTGGTTTAGTTAGTTAATTTTTTTCCTGATTCATTGATGTATATTTTAAGTTTGCAAGGTTGGTGTGAGTGTAAAAGGTGTTGATCCAAAACGTTGTCGTAATTATGATGAATGCAATAGTAATAGCCAAGAGAATATGCTTCTTTTGTCGTGGAGTTAGGTTAGGTTAGGCTAAGCTATTGCGAGCACGTGCTTGATTCCTGAGAGTATATTCGTGAGATCAATAAAGTCATCAGTGTAGAGGGGAATGAAACGGATGTCTGAGTCTTGACAGACGATAAGAAAGGCTAGTAAGCCAGCTGTTGTTATCAGTATTCTCCCCGATTAAAAATGTAGCATAAATATTAACAATCGTCCAACCGTTGTAAGCATTTAGTAGTGTCAGCTTGCAAGAAAGCCTCATTCCGTAACTTGTTTACGTTTACAATGTATTATTGTGATTTGGGAGAGAACTGGCTTTTGCTAATGAGAAGGAGGTCATTTATTCCGATTGTGCAGTTCAGCTAAGGTGTAGAGAAGTGGGAGCAGCGGAAGAAAGATGTGGTTTCCTATAGTCTTAAAGTGGGGCAGTGTGAGTCTGCTCTGAGTAGACGGCGATGTCCATATGCATCATGTGTTTGTGCTTGTTAGTGATCATCTTCTGTATTTTACCGTCGAAGCGTACCACGTGTGCGGAACTGATGAAAATAAAAATAGTACTTATTATTATTGCAACTGAAATCTACTTGTAAACGCTTGAGGTACCAGTTTTCTGCTTGCGCTGTCCTTATGTCTGACTTACATAGTAATCCTGAGCTATTATAAAGAGCAAATGTCTGCAGTTATATGTCCTGTTGATAACTACTATACAATATCATAAAAAGGTTACTCTTACAAAGTAAATTATTAATGTATATCGAGCAAAAGTACTGTTGGTTATTCCATTGCTTGTCGAGCTAATATATGATATATGACAAAGGAATGATAGGCCTTCGCATATTATTGTCGTTGATGCCGCTTGTTGGTTCACAATTATGTTTTTTCCACTTCACATGAATAACAACGGAGCATGAGTATGACGAGTATGTAAATGGCATTCCTCTTTAAAACCTACTTCTATGCTTCCTAAGAAAGAGCAGAATACTGTGGATGAGTATTTGGCAAAAATTATAAATAGCGAACATGAAGCAGCACATGAATAGGAATTTGTTGGATGTAGCAATAAATTCGGGAAGATAAAAATGTTGCATCAAGTTTTGCTTGCTATGTCACCAGAACAATGAGGAAGATAGACGAAAAAGAGTTTGGATGAGCTACGATGGGTTTTTAATACAAGAAAAGTATGACGCAATTCATTTTATTATGTTTTAGTTACCTGTACATAGAAAAAGCACCCAGCTTCTGATCCAGTCAGGCAATAAAAATCTTACTATGTCATAAATCCTTTTGCTTGCACTCCAGTACAGCAATCGTTCGCTGCTTATTGCTGTCATAACACAAATGTAGTGTATGTAGTTACATAAAGTAATCTGTCTTCGCCGTGGCTTTTTATCGTAATTGTTGCATGCTTCTTGATAAAAGTCGTCATCCACTTTGATTGAGAAACTTGCAGTGATTTCTATCCTGTAAATATGTTGTCCTTTAAATTGTAATTGTATGTTTGCCATGACCTTTATTGTCAAATTGTTAGTTACGCTCAAAGAAATTATATCAAATAGAACGGCTGAGTATGTGTAAGAGATGGGGAAAGGACTGTGATTCTGTCCCGTCCATAAGCAAAGCACTAATAGATAACCTTGTTTCGTTAACTGCTTAAAGTTTACATTGCAAACCCGCTTTACGGTTCTCTATTTTATTTTGAAAAATCACAAAATAAAATTCCGATAGCCACTCTCTTTAGCTCTCTGGTTACGCTGCATTGGGTGTTGATTTTGTAAATGTTGTGAAACTTGAGAGTATTGAGGTGTATTACCTCTAAGTTGGACTAGCTTGAACATTGTATATGGCTTTTCAGTTGCTAATTGGCTAATCATGCTGCTTCAGAGTTAGAGAACACGTTTTATGATCGTCACGTCCGGTATATATTGGGTGTCAGTGTATATGCGTATCTTTTAGTTGATAGAATATTATTGTAATGATGGTGAAAACATGAAACAACAGGTATGATGTATATATATATGGAAATGTGAGCTACAAGTAAATGCATGACGAGGTGAATATATGAATTATGTATGGTCGTTAGCTGCGTTAGAACGGTTTAATTTATTTTGATCTGTTTGATGAAATCGAAAACTTAAATAAGTTATTGTGTGCGTTAGAAAACTTGCAGTTATGTTAATGGGAACTTCTATAGTAGCACGGTTCCATATTGTTTGCAAACAATGTGGAAACTTGAGGTGGATCAATTTATGGATGGAGTGGTGTAGAATGCGTGGCTTTGTCACTGATGTGGTTCTGGATAATATGCCGGCCTCTTTATTTTCTTCGTCTTCTCGTGACCATTATTAAGGAGTTAGCAATCATCAAGTGGTGTGTGTTTTGTCGTTATGTTATTCTCAGGTTCTCTGTGATTTCCAAGTGTTGAATACTAAAGACATACAGGTGCCATCGCCGAGCGCCTCAAATGGCACAAAGAACCTCAGATGGCATGAAAAACCATTTTTCATGCATTTCTCGGATGGAATCGGATTTGTTTTAAGTTATTGGAAGTGCTAGCTCTGCACCGTGGCATAGCAAAGCGGTATCATTTAATCTATTTCTGTTGTGTGGTACTGTTGAGCTTATCCTCTCTCCGCGATACGATGTTGTGTATAAGGAAGTTAAGTGCTAGTACTTGGGGCACAATGATATCGTTATCACTAGTAATTTTGGTGTTATTGTTGAATTCAAAATCGTCGCTGGATAAGGATTTTTATTAACATCCGGGTAGCGTGTATGATGAGTCAAACGCAATGGGAGTTGTGTCGACATCCGCATCAACATCGAAAAGGTCAAATAAGGTTCCAATTGTATTCACCTCTTTGATTAGTACGCCAGCAGTTAGTACAACAACGAAATGTACGACGGTCGCTATAACATTATCATCATCGCCGCGAGTCAGTCCAAATGAGATTGATACAGAACAGGAATAGTAGAAGTTTGAGCTAATCGGTCATGTCAACATTTCATAAGCAGTAGTGCATTCGATTAATTGTAATGCATTCATACGTCATCATATCAAAATTACAGAGACTAGAGACCACGTTGTATGAACACGAAACAGCAGAGATTTTGGGGATAATGCAATATTCCCAGTGACCTTTGAAAGGATTTATATGTGAAAATTTGTCATTTGGGTGAGTTGATCCCAACCCTAATTCCTACAAAATGTAGATAGACGACAAAGCATGCCGTACCTAAATGTAGCAGATGTATGATACATTCTCAAAGACGGTCAGCTATCAGCATACCGTTTTTCTTTCATTCTGCATAAAACTTAGCTTTAACAAATTACGTACACAGCAGACGAGAGTCAAGAGAGTCTCGGTTTGGGTACCGATTTTATAACCACTATTACAGCATTATGCTCTATATGCATGTTTGTAGATACACGCTACAACAAAGAATTTCACGTAAAAGGACCACAAAAGAAATCAGAATGGAAGTGAATGAATTTTTTTATTGCCGAAACAAATGTAGCTCTTTCCATCGTCATTCTTGTATGTCGTAAAAAAATAGCTTAAGTAGCTAAAGGCCTGTTTAGCCGACACTAACAGTTTCATCCTCCCACACTCTCATAAAATTACAATCTCTTCCATTTCAATGAAAGGTGGGATGGTGGGTTGGGTAGGATATTTTGATGTAATGTGTTACCATTGTTCAATTTGAAATTGACGATGGTACAAGGACTTTAATGACTTTCAATAAGAATGGAGTAGGATCTTTTTGTTGTAAGAATGTGTGACTTAAAATAAGTGGGTCGTTATAAGAGGAAAATGCAACAATCTGGCTAAATCCTTTTTGTATCTTTATTTTTACAGAAATGCTATAATGGGCAATGTTGAAACATTGATCAACTTGCTACTGTTGAATTAAAGTCCCTGAATTAATCTGTTGTTGTTTTGTGATAGTGATAAAATATTGGATGCTTGTGTTGCAGCTGTGTCGTAATTTATCTCGCTCCAAAAACAACTCGAGAGCTTAAATCAAGTGTCAATTTCTAGAGCTACGTTTTCATTCATGCATCACACTTAATTTTTACCGTCGTTTGTTTTCATTTTTGAAAGGTGAGCAGAATATTTTCAGTTTTTGTATGTCCTCAAGCTTCAAATACATTCAGAAGTCGACAAAAAATTATGATGTTTAACACATTCTTTTGAATGGGAGCATGCGAGCATAAAAGGTAAAATAGATGACAATATGATGATGACGAAGAGGCAATATGAATGAATTCTGATCTCCTTCGTCAACACTAGCACTTCTACGCTTTTGTTAGTTGACCTAAAAATCTTGATATTTGTATTGAAACTCGGAAAGCTGAGCTGTCAGTCCAGAAAGAGATTGAGAGAGCTCAGCCAATCGATCATTCAAAACGCGAAGCTGGAGAAAAGGTTTATCGAAATGAAGTATCGCTATTGAAACTCCCGTTACCTGAATCTAGGGAAAACAACTAAAAATGTTGGAAATTCTCAGAATGTATAACTTTATGGTTTTCTGATACTTCTGTTGAATGAATCAGCTACGCTTGAACTGAAATATTTCTCGTTATTTGAGCTTTCTATAAATAGGAGTTTTCCTGTCGGATTGTTAGAATTTTTTTAAGGATCACATGAAATCCCTCAAGGAATTTGAAGGGATTTCTTCGTAAAGTGCTCAGCTGAGATTTCTCAGTAGTTTTAGCAATTGGGGATCAAACCGTGGTGCTTTCGCTGGTCTGATTTCTCCATGCAATAGCAATAACAAATCACGTTGTGTCCTCAAATGACAATAAAAGCTTGCAGTGTCCAATTTGACTAAGGTGGGGAATACTCATCAATTTTAATATATGCATAGCTATGCATAGGTTCGAATCTCTCTAAAGTGGTTATTATTTTTGCTTTTTTAATCAATTCGTTTTTGCTCTGTAATGTCGTTGGTTGGGTTTTAATGATTAAAATATCATTCAAGCATTTAATTTAAGCCAAAGTTTCACTCGTGCCTTCCAGATGCTGTAGACTCCTACATGTTTTTTATGCTAGAAAGCAGTCAGAAGACATCAGTTCGTTGCACAAACAAAGTTGATGTTGTTTGGTACTGTAAAACTTTATTAAATGGATTATATACTTCTTCTCATAAATAAAGTGACGAGTCAGATACGTGTTTTATCAAAAAAAAGACAGCTGAGTTTGATTTGCTGCTGTTAGGGAGCCTGTAAAAATGATAGGGCCTATGTAAACCATTTACGTTCAATCTTGAGTAAAACTCATAATGATATGTTATGTTGTAAGGAGGCAATCAAATTGAGTTTCATTTAAAATTGAAGCTATAATGTATGAAGAAATTGACTATTGTTTGAATTTCTATTGACATGCAATTTTATAAAACTCGATTTGTTTTCTTTCACGCTAAATTAATAATCTGTCATTTATGTCGCAGATTTAGAAAATCGGTTTGTGCAAATATGCCACTGACTAGAACTTCAAGTAAAAATGCATTAATTTAAACCTAAGGAAGATAATGGTAATTTGTGTCACAAGCAGTCTTGTTATAGAAAAACTGGTCTACGTTAAATACATTAATTCTGAACGTCTAATGAGTTACTCAATACATTTGCTTCAGAAATTCACTTTTTGTCGCCGTCACGCATGATTATTTTGAAATAAAATATAGTTTCTATAGCGATTACATGTACGTCATATTAACGAGAACTTTATATGCATAATTGTTGCATTTGTACGCCGTTGGATCTGTGTAGCACATTATTAATACAAGTACATCTACATGTGGTATGGCTTGTGTTTGTGACAAATAGTTTTGGAGTGAGCTGAAGTTGTATGAAAAATACATCGTTCATATGCTTAGTACTGCATCTCCTCATTTGAAAAAGCTCTCTGTTTAAGCGCACTCTGTTAGCAGTGTTCACCTACGGTGGCTCAAACCCGCTAGGGTAAGCTTGGAAGCTACGGTTAGCCGATTATATCATATGGAACTCCGAAACTCAAATTTGTGAGATACTGGATTTACGCGTAATGACCACACACAAGTAATGTTTTTTTTAATTTGAAGTCTCTAACTTCGACCGTTTTGGCGTCCTTGCATTTTGAATGTTTCCAGCAATCCCGTGGGTCCATATCAGTTGCTGATGAGTGTCTATTTGGAACAAAGGGTTTCATATTCCTTTAAAAATGCCGTGCTGTCTTACTTTTGGATTCGGTCGTTGTGTATGTTGTTAAATTATTGCTGTATATATTATTACTTCAGTATTTCTCGGGGTGCTTCTGATCTGGTGATGAAATAAAATGCTTAAGGATGCTTGTATGTGTGTTTGATCGCTGTTATGCAGTTTTACACAATCCGTGAGAAGCTATGAGGTAATAAAATCAATTTCGCAGCGGATGTTGCTTCATTTCATGGTGCAATTACAAGAAATGTGGTTTCATTCTTATGATGTGTGAGAACGAGGGCAGGGTTGTAAAAGGATCTATAGACGACCTTTACCTTTTATATGCTTTAGTTTGTTTGCCGTACCCTCAGTTGTAGAAGAAAAAATGTGCAGCTGGCGTGTGAATGCGTAAACGGTGAGTTTTCCTTTTTGTGTTGAGAAGAGAGAGGATGCATGCATTACAATGGCATGGAATGGAGTACGGTCACGGCAGTAGTACCAACAGTGTGTATTTTTAAGATTGTATTCAAACTCATACAAAATGTTATTAGTAGAACGGTTTCCGTGATCGCTTGGACTGTTGCTGGGTTGAATGTGAATGTGTTGGTGTTTTTATGTGCGTGAAGTACTGTTATAAAATGTTTGTATGATGTTCTGATCCCATCCCGGTCACCTTCGTTGTTGTATGAAAATCGGCAGACGATAAATTGTGATGCCCATGCACATTTTATCTTTGTGTCGTTCCAAAATGCAACTGCACGCACATGATAAAGGGTGCAAGAAGCAGTGAATCGATAGTCAATATATTTTTTTGTGAGAATGTCAACTGTGCTAAAAGCAAGTATCGTTTAAGTGATTTCATCAGGTTTACGCCTTTGGTTACTGTAATCACAATCGTGTTAATGGTGTCTTCTGAAAGTTGTGTTTGAAAAGTTCAGTGATATTTAAGATATATTAGCTTTTGTTTAATTTAATTTGGTTGTTGATATAACATTATGGATAGGAAAGCCGCCAAGTTAAAGCATCCATTGAAAATTTTCCCGATGGAGGTAATGTGCAATCGAGTTAATTTTAATTGGAATAGACGTTGTTGTTGAGGTAAATGGAAAAATGTAAATTTTTCATGTTTCCTCTTTTTTTGTTTTCAATTAAAGGTTTGGGGTTTGATCTTTGAAAACTTGGAAGCTGAAGCTGACTTGAAAGCCTGCTACTAAACTCATGGCGCCTTTAGATCACTGTTGCAATCCAATCGAACAACGTTTCTGATGCCTGAGGTTAATATTTTAGAATGCAAATATGACACATTATTTGAAAAATGATATTATAGTTTCTCAAATTACGAATATTTGTGTAGGTTTTCCCTTTCCTCTTTCAATATTTGATGCGGGATGAAAAGGAACAAACAGCGGAGCAGTCTAATGCCAATTCTACTGATCTCACAGAATGGAAGTTTGGTGATAGATCTCCACGCAAGGCAGTTCTCGATATGCGTCGCGTTTGTAAAAGTTGGAAAACTTCATGTGATAAGCACATTCAGGATCCTTGTCATTATATAGAGATTGGGTCGGATGAACGTTCAGAAATTATGGACTTCATATTGCCATACTATTTTTTTGACGCTCGCTTATACAAAATTGATAGTTTTATGATACATGAATTTCGTCCAGATAGTAATCCGTTCATATCTAGATGTTTTACATATCTTGCAGTCAGTAGTCGGTCGACTTGGGAGGCAGTCAAACCCTTATTAGTATCGCATGGACATGAAATACATTACGCCACGTTGATGTATCCGTGTCTAGAATATTGTGAAAAAAGTGTTTACAATGTCTTCCATTGTCAGCTTAGTCTGATGCCAAACCTTAGAACACTCAAAGTGTACGTTATATCGCGTCGAAAACAACGAATCTATCCCTATAAAAAGCTATTAAGGATCAAACCTTTGCCAAAGTTACAACATCTCATCACTTTGGAGCTATATCGTATGCCTACGCCCATAGAGAAGGGTCTGATTTTGGCAAACCGTCATGTTAAGAGATTAGATATTGGGAAAAACCAACAGGGGTCTATATTAGGGGTGCCAGGGTATTTTAAAATGTTGGACATGCCTAATTTGGAAGAATTGGCAGTACATTTGAAGAATGAAAATGATCTTTGTACCCTACAATCTCTTTCTTGGCCACTACAAGCTCTAAGAATTGATTCAAGAAGAATGTTATTGGATAAATCATGCAGAGCTATTTCCTGTTCTGGCTTTGGCTCAGAGCTGAAGAAATTGGTTATTATTTCTGGAGAGGAGCAAGATGTTGGAAAGGTTTCAGCGAAACTTAACTTGCCTTTGTTAAGATCTTTGGAGATAAAGCCATATGATATTTAGTGGATAGCAAGCTTACATTACGCATTATTTGTGAATTGTTTGTATGAATTTTAGTATGTATTATGAATAGGTTCTTAACAATTTTATTTGCTCATAATTGACGTAAAACTTGTTTTAATTGAATTGTTTTGTTGCGAATGTATACTCTTATCTATTGCTTAGACTCAGAATGCTCTATCTGGAAAACAAGAAAATTGCAGAATATGCTTACAATGTGCAGATGTAAACAACAAAACCCCTTTATATACTTGTACTTTAGAGATCTCGTTCAGAACCCGCTTACTAAACATTTCTTCATTTTTAGTATGAAGACAAACATGAATGTAAAGTCAGAATGGTCATTCCAAGCCTTCACTTCCACTTCAATGATTATGGAGAAGCCCTTGTAGAGCTGGGTTGCGATGCTAAATGCATAGATTTATTTTTTGTAGCAATGAAATGCTTATTGTTGGATTTTGTTGCATGTTGCAAACAATATGGCTTTCTGTTAATTAAATTTGGTTGTTTGTTTGTCTAAACTCTGTGTATCGTTAGCACAAGGAATTCATAGTGGGGTATTATACTTGTAGAATAATTAGACGTTGATGGGAGCTTCATAATATAGTTGTTGATGAAGCCTGTGGCTTACTCTTGTTTCTCTTCTGATTTTCATAATTAGTTTGCAATTGGAATGTAGTTAAAATTGGTGAGTTGTAACCGTTTTCCGAAGCATGCTTACCTTATGTTAAATGTACCTTACGTTATGTTACCTTATGTTACGTTACCTTATGTTAAATGTAGTTGCATACGAAACGTTTTATGGAATTTGTACCAAGATAATATATTTAATAATAAATGAATATTTGCATTTGATGGTAGATTGAAATTAAATCGTGTAAATGTATCCGTATGCTTGCATTTGTTTTGTATAATTTAAAATGGTGGTGCATTGCGCATAATATTCGTATGGTTGTTTGTTATTCGCCAAAAAGTCTAAAACGGGTATAGTTGCAAAATTTGTTCACTGTTAGAATACTTTTCCTTTGTGTTGTAGGTTTTAGTCATCAGGTTAGACTTCATTTGTAGGCACAACTGCATCGATCATAAGTTTTTCCATATAAATTGCCCATTTATCGTTTTGAGCATGTTTTAATTGCTCGTGTCTATGTGGAGAAAGACGAGAAAACTTAATGCATAATGTATGTGATGTTAAAATGGTTATTTGGGCTCATCACTTGATCTGTAATTCAGCATAAAAGCAGGTATACTTCATTTCTGTAGCCTGTGAATCATATAATCATATTTAGTGTTTGCGAATGGGAAATGTTGATCACCTTTAAATATCCGAATGATTCTAACCAAAATATAAATGGCGTCTTCCCTCCTTCTGAGATGTTATGTTGTACATGAGATTGATTCACAATTGCCATCTTTAGCTGCAGCGTAGTGTTTTCCGTAATTGAATGCCATATCGACTTGCTGGTTGGTGCGTGTGTTTCTTGAGTATGTTGTTTGTCAAGCCTTGCATGCTATTTTGAACTCATTTATAGTATTTCATTGTGTGTGATAAAAATGCGTAGTACGAAAAAGCTTGGTGAAAACTCATTACAGAAGAGATAGACGTGGCAAGCAAAACAATTTTTTCTTTTCTGTATTATATTAGCCTTCTCTGAGGCAGACCCTATTAATTTTCAATATAAAGCTTGGTTGTGTTTATGTGTCCGATAAATGTCAGTCTTACCATATGCAGTTAGAGCCTGGGTAAAGAACGTGAAAACTTCTTCAAAAATGCACGTAGATCGGTTTTTTTTATTGTATTCCAATTTATACTTACTTCGTAGATTGAGTAAGTATATGTGTTGTTTATAAAAATGGTAAATAGAAGCAGTAACTAGTGAGATAAGTGAACTGAAGTGTGAAAAATAAGATCCCGTCGTATTGCTATAAAATGGAAGATGAGCATGATATGCAAAGATTTGTGAAAGGGGTAAAATCCGGAAAACGCAAGGGAATATGGTGAGTAATCATGACAAGGGTTGCTTATATGAAATCGATATTCGTCCAAATATGCCTTCATTCTATATAAGAAAGCATGCGATATCTGTATATAATACATGCTAGCTCATATTACTGTACGTATCTGTATTCGTTATAAAGAATGAAGAGCAAAATCTAACCAAACCAGCCATTCTGTTGAGGGTTTTGTCCACCCCTTTTCGTGTTTCTGATTCATTTCATAATTCATATGAGAGCTCTAATCCCCAGCCCAGTGTCTATGACTAGGTAGGTGTTCGTGCAGGAAATAATGTGATGTGAGTGTGCGTGACAAGCGTATCGTATAAAGTAGAAACCCCGTACTTATAATGGGTGTTGCTCTTTCTCGTCTGTATTGACAGATGTAATAGGATTTGATTTACTTTGCTACTTGATACTTTGCTCCTGTAGAGAAGTCAAGTCGACATGGAATTTTCGTTTCTTCTACTCATTTCTGAGAACGTGTCTTAAAATGCGTTACATAATATTTTGGAATGAAGTTTAAAGTAATTTTAAAAAATGCCTCGTTGCGTAGTCCAGAACTTATGTCATGACTTTCCGACAATTAGCTTTATGTAGATTTAATTTAATACCATAAGTAGCAAATAGCCGTTATCTTTCAAATAGGTCATAACGTTAAAAATTGTAAAAATGGTATATGCAGTTGCTGGATAAAATAGACCAGTCTCTATATTCTGGGTTTTTGTGGAAGTTCAAATTGTTTGCAGTACTCGGTACTAATGTTGTGTACTTGAAGATATGATGGAAGATGTGTGTTGAATATTGAAACAAATTAAACTGACAAGAACTGGATTTGATTGAAAGTGGATGAAGAATAGTTGCTGCTAGAGCTGTAATTGTATAAATTATATTCTTCTTAAGACTATTAATGTTTTATTATTAAATAAACTTTGCGGCGTTGATTGAAAAGCAATCAGCTTCGATCCGTTTTCAGTAGTAATGTAGATAATGTATTTAAGTCAAAATGGGATTGACAATGGTTGGCAAGCTAGTAAAATCTTTTTAAAAAAATGTGCCAACATCTGGTTGTTTCTTGATTTTTTTTCTGTTTGAAATTACGGCAAAGGTTCGACTCCACTTATTATTCATATATTAGAGAAATAATGAACATTACATCACGCATTATGGTAAATATGAATAATCACGGGAGCTGGATGGCATCTGCTGAATGTCCCACATTATATGTGTATTGCGTTACATGTATGCATTAAAGTATTTTTCTACTAAAATGTGATCGTGTATTTTCTTCATACACCAACGAACGTTGTTGAAGTTGGTAGAGACATTTGTGGTCCGAAGTTTTTGCTCTATTGAGACTACTGTGAAAATGGTGTCTTGCCATTCTGTTGTTTTCGAGATTTACGTATGAGATTTAATATGATGAGGTTTATGACTAATGTACATATAGACGGCTTTATATTAATAGCAGATATCTTCTGTGCATTTTTATGTCCGATACGTGGTTTTAGTAGGAAGCCGTCGAAATGAGTTTGTCAGTATATCCGTAAATTATTTGCAAAAATAATGAAGCAGTGAGTTGGTGATCACGTTTTTTAAAGGGATTAGTTGTGAATATGATATTGGGTTGTAAAGTATGTGATATAGGAGAATCATTATTTATGTAGTAATTGTTGTATGTAACCTCATAATTTTCAAATCGTTTTATTTAATCAATCATTCACTGACGTGAATCATTAATATTCATGATGATGTTGGTTTGGTTATGATAAAATAAGTTTTGTGTTGAGCCTAGTAATTTGGCATAATGGTAGCTAATTTTTGTAGGAAGACAAATTAAACTGAAGTGATTGTTGATGTTTGTGAGTGTTTGGGTATTGAAATTTAATTTTTCTCGTTCGTTGGCTTGTTTTTGAGTATTCGTTGTAGTCAGATATGTAGGAGTTAGTAATAAGTGTGTAGAAGTGTTCGGATGTGGCAAGTAGGTAATTTTTTTTGGTTTGGAGTGATCAGTTAAAATGATAAATTGAATGAGTTGAGCATTAGATGGAAAATACGGGTATAAAATTATAGAGAGGAGTACTGCTCATGTGGCCACATGTGTATATTATTTCTGGTTTAATTTGTAAGAGTTTCGTAGGAAGTTAATTGTATAAGTCATAGGTCCAATTGGATTTGAGATGATGAATCAAGAGATAATGTATAATTTGCATAATGTACAATACAAATTGTCATCGTGTTCTGAAAGATGTAGTAGTGTGTCATCGTTAGATGTATTTGGATAGCGTGTGTCTCAAAACGCCCCTGTTTTACAGCAAGTTCAGTTCGTTTGCATTGATGTTGTGTGATGCAAAGGAAAATGCGTTTTGTGATATATTTTATTATTGGAATAGGCAGAGTCGAATTGTGAGTATAATGTCATCATAAAAGTGTTACGATGAAAGCTATTTGGAAAATCCATAACGTTGAGTGAATGTGTACGTGGAGCTCAAATGCTTGTGAGTTTGGTAAGCTTGGTACGTGATGGATGAGGTAGGAATTCCTGTACGGATTCTACAAAAGCCTCATTCATTGAGGGGTGAAGGTGGAAATGCATTTTTGGTGTGAGTTGTAACGCGTTGTTCTTAAGAGCAGTATGACTAATTCGTGCACTTGTGTTAAATATAGTATTTTGTGATGATAGTGACGTCACGATGTGGTAATTTGATTGAGCGTTTGAATTTTTGGATAAAAAAATGCATTAGTTTGCAATGCTTTTAGTATGCTGCATTAATAGTCAGTATGGATGATGGTGGACAATAAATTTGAGTTGTGAGTGAGTGAAAAGTGAGTTGATGGTGGTAATGTTTTTTTTTGTGTATCCGCATTGAATGCTCGCAATGATTCGGTGGACTATCGTGCAAGTGTGTATATTTAACAGCAGCCCATAGTAATGAAACTGATGTTGGTAACATACACACAAATGGGAGTTGTGCCTTTATAAAACTCTATTTCATTCCATGTCGTAACCACGTTCGGTTAATAGCAAAGTTGAAGCACTTGTGTATGTAAAATGTGAAATAAATAAAACCTATAAATGTGGAGTAGGAGAGAAGCTGGAAACAGGTCGAGTGAGAACGAACTGTGGTATTTTTACATACACGCCACCAACCCTATGCATGTCGTAAATGTTAAAATCAGACTTCTGCACATGCGACAAGTATCGTGTTTGTTTTATACATGCTTCTGTGTGATTATAGTTTCATAGACCAATGTAGCACACTGTGGTTTGACGTTTGTCATTCATCTGATAGTCATGTTAGGAGTTTGTTGGGTTGTAAACGAAACAAAGAAGAGTTGTTCACACAATAATAGTTTAGAAAGTTGAACAATCCGTAGCTTGAAATAAGATTTTATAGTGATTCTTTATTGTTGTTCAACTCAAGATTTAAAGTTGGAATAGAACGAACGAAAATATCATAATGAGTCAACGCAAAAAAAGTGAGCGGCGACAGCAAGCCCCTGATTTACCAAGAGAGCTTCCTTTACTCCCGGTTGAGAAAACGCCACCAGAGGTTTGGAAATAATTTTTTATCGTGTGGGTATATTGCAAGAACCGCAATTTTATATAATCTATTTTTGCTAATTATTATCTGCTATATATTTTCATTCTAACAGATGCTTGAAAAGATATTCACCTACGTTGAAAACAATTATGATTTGGTTACTTGTCGTCAAGTCGCAAAACAGTGGACCCCTGTTGTGACACGTATATTAGCGAAGCGCTGTCAGGAGTTGCAAAAATGGAATCCTTTACTTCATCCAGAAATGGGGGCAACTGAACCAGTACTTCAATTAAATGTATATTCGTTAACCGGGATTAAATTTGTCATCAAGCCGGCAGCTGTTGAAGGAGCGGTGATGGATAAAAGAGTAAACCCTCTGTTTAGTGGGTGCCTTCGTTTGATTTACCCTTTTGGTTGGTCTAGTAGAAGAGCAAGTAGTAAGGCGTCAAAATTGAAAGAGAAAATTCGTACCGTTATCGGACTACATGGAGATTCACTGATGTCGCTTTCCATTGTTGGGGGTACAGTAAGACAATGTGAATTAACTTGGTTGTTGAAAACGTGCAAAAATCTTGAGTTTCTTCAGTTCAATGGAGTGGATTGGGGAGATGTGAATGGTAAACCTCTACCTGATCATACAAAGTTAACTGGAGTGGATTGTTCCAAATGTCCCCGAATATATAACTTGCTTCTGAATAATAACGCTAATCAGTTGGAAAGAATCACATGCCTGGATACAAATGTGTTGCCTTTTACAACTGAAATTTATCCCAATAGGAAAACAGAAGGGAGCCCATTTGGGAAATTGAAAGAACTGAAGGTTGTTTGGCCAGGACATGAATTTATATTGAAAACTGGGCTGTCAATACGTTTGACGCTAGAACGTTTATCCGTGATATTTCCCTGTCGAGATAATACTTGTAATGAACTTTGTGCATTCACATCAAGATTTTGGAGTACTCTGATGGAACTCGCCATTTACTCTGAATTAGCTGAGTTGTGTGTGCGAATACAAAGTCCAGTATGTGTATCAAGCCATGAGCATAGTAATATGTATCCAAAGCTTCATAAATTTTATATGAATGGAGGATGGGATGAATCTGCACAGATGGGATTAATGAAAAAGCATTTCCTTTCAAACTTTCCAGAACTGCAAGTGTTGGTTATTGTGTTTGAAAAAAAACTTGAGTTAGAATCTGCCTGGAATTATGTGGAGATGTTTGAGTTATGGACATTCTGTCGGTTGTTGAAAACCATTGAGTTTGTTACAAATACTGGATATCATGCTAATCCTACCGATATGAAACATGTTGTTCTGTTTAAACTCACTAGACAGGAGTGGGATGAGAAGAATGGTGGTCACTAGAATTCGGAGAGAATTAGGGAATAATAATGTTTTGTGTGCAATTAATTATACGTAAAGATCCTGTGTAGGAGACCTTATTTATCGGTTTAATGAGCAATTTTCTGTGTGTGTAAATGCACGAACTCATCCTCGAAATTTGTACCTATGCTTATGTCATGGATGAGTGATGGAATAATACATTGTGTATGTATGGGATTGATGATGATGATGCAAACGGTATCATCATTATGATTGCGTTTTAAATTTGTTGAGTTTGTCGTTAGTATTGTCAAAGTAGCTTAAAACGTCCTTTTTATTATTATTGTTTTGTAGTCCTCGAATGGTATATGAAAGGTGGTGTGTATGTAAGATTTATGACTGTCGTTTTATGGGTAAGCGTATGGGTGAAGGTACGGTAAAATGATGTAGGAGCATCGGCGAGTGAAGCATGTGTCGGCCTTTTTGTTGAATTTTTGAATGGTTGCCGGAATTGTACAGATTTTGAAAAGGTTTAACACCTTTTGCTGTTACCTTTGCGTATTGTCACAATATTCCGTGAATTATTTATTGTATTAATATATTGCAACTCGATCTGATCATGTAAAAGGTGAGAATTCAAAAAGTTAAGTGTGATTTTATTTTACGGTGTATCCTAATGTAATACAATGGAAGTGAGAGGGGGAAAGAAACTTTGTGTGGTCGTGTATTGTTATGGATTTCAGTTCAATTCATTAAAAGTCTTTTGTTATACAGTTTCTATCGTCGTCTTATGTTTGGTAGGGCAATAAAGAAATATAAAGTATGTGACATTTTTAAAAAAATAGTTCATTCATAGACAAGAAGGTGATTGTAAAAAGGAGGTTTGGGCAATGTGGAGTATAAAGTGTTGAGGCTGAAGGCAATGATAATGATCCCTTTCCGTAGCCCTTCAGAATCGTATATCCCAGGTATTATTATGCTGAAAAAGGAAAAGATGATTTGGTTTGAATGCGTTTATTATGTACCTTTTGCTGTATAGTACTTTTTCCGTATCAGTCTTACTCCTGCTGTGGATCGGAGTAGTTATATAAGTTATTTTTTTCTTGTCAACTTGTAAGCTGGAAATTTTAAATCACAAATTACATCATCAAGATGGAAAATCTTTGTTCTCCAAACCCAAACCCAAACCCATCCAAAAGCAATAATAATAATGGTGTTCAGATATCTCTGCCATCTCAACCATCATCACATTCTCAAAGTGCCCCCTCAGTTTCAACTCGGCTTACTTTTTATCAACAACCGCAACTACAACATCAACAACATTCACTGCAATTTCAGAGTGCTCCTTCGCCTTCCACTCGATTGCCAAATCGGGTCACGTATCATCAACAACCGCACCTACTACAGCAACAACATTCAATGCAGCGTGTTCCTTCACCTGCTACTCGATTGCCAAATCAATCGACTTATCATCATCAACATCAACTACAGCTGCGAGCTACACCTGCTGCATTTACCAACCCAAACGTCCCTCCACTTCCCATCTCTGTGCAGCATAACAAACCTGAGACTGTTGTGGCTGGACATTTGCAAATCAACATGGCAGACAGTGAGAACAATTATCAACATCTAATGAGGAATTATTGTGAGCTTTATCGATACAACAGCAACCTAGAAAACTTGATGCGGTCTAAGGATAGTGTTTGAAAACAAGTCAGAAAAATGAGATGGGTTTGCTTGCTGAGTTGGATTCTGTAAATCGGCAACTTAAAGAGTATAAGCTACAAGTAGTGAGTTTGCAGAGCAATCTGGAGGTTCGTCAAGCAGAATCAGTGCCGAAGGCACAATATGATGAAGTGATTAAGCAAAACAGCGAGATTGGGGAAAAAAACTTGGCTTGTGTGGAAAAAAATGAACAATTTTATATGGAGATTCTCCATTGTCAGAAGTTAATCAGTAACTTGAATGAGAATCTAGAAAAAGAGAAAAATAGTGTCAGTGAAGTGAACTCTCGTTACAATGATGTCATGAAGCAGAATGAGAAACTGGTCGAAAGAGTGGAAGAGCTGCATGAGAATGTTAATAGTGGTAAAAATTTTGCAATGGAGCTGCAAATTTTTCAAAGTGAATGTAATTACCTAAGGGAAACATTGGAATCTGAGCGTGAGGAGCACAGAAATGAATTACACAATGAGAGTCAGCTTGTGCGTAAAGCTAACATGGCAGTGTACCATCAGAATGCTGAAATGGAAAAGTTGAAGAAGCAACTTAATGATCAAGATTATAAGCAGAAAAAAATGGAGGAGGAGTGTGAAAAGAAAAATGCCAAAATTCAAGAACAAGAGACTGAGGCCAACAGTATGAGAGACCGTGTCAAGTTCGTACTAAATCAGCTTCAGGAGCAGGAAATTGTTAATAGCGGTTTACGAAGAGAGCAGGAGCAGACAAAAAATGAAGTGAGGAAAGTTGAGGAACTTCGTGAAAAAAATGCAGTTTTGAATGAATCTTTGAATAGGTATAAATCTGAAAACATTTTCAATCGGAAGACAATCCAGGAGTTAAAATACGGGAAACCTACATTTCAAGCGAGGCTAAAAGTAGTGCCGTCCCATAACATTGTGACATCATCGAGAGTGTATAATGGTGACTTCAGGATTGCCGAACTGTACCGTGATAATTCGCAGTTAAGAAGTGAACTGAAATCGAAATCAAATGAGATTTGGAAACTAGAGCATCTTCTGAAGAAGGAGAAACGCAAATTAGATGAGGCTTGTGAGAAGATTTACTCCCTTGAAAGAAACTTTAAAGGACGTGAGCTACCGAGTAAACGGAGTAACAAACGGATTGCAGACCTTTCTGTATGTATGAGTGAACTTGGGCTTGGGAATTCAAAAAACATTGGCTTGAAACCTGTCATCAACAACTCCGTAGTGCTTGACGAAATAAGCTCTAGCGAAGATGAATTGCGTGATACAAACCAACCTAAAAAAAGCAGAGAAGCTAAGATGTGGAAATGTAATCTCAGTATCGCGACGATGATGGTGTGGTCAGAGATCCGGATTCATTGAACAAGAGAAGTGGTGTAAGTAGGATTTGTCGGATACCTTTCAAAGCGATTGTGTTTCAACTTTCAAGTTGATTGTAAATATAATGGTGAGTTGCGTTCAAACTAATAATGTTTCTTTTAAAACAGATATGTGTGCTTGTCAAGTAAAAAGGCCGAAGTAGCATAGTAGATTTTCTTTACTATGTAAAAAAAATGGGAAAGATATGAGGAGATGGAGTTTCGTTTTATGTTGTACAACTTCTATCTCGAACTGTGGACACCGTTTTCGTATTCCGCAGGCTCGAGTTAGCATAATTATTTTAATTCGTGGTATTCTGAAAGTTTATATTTTATTTGCTGGTAACGCATAAAAAGGCTACTGTCTAAAATGAGGCTCACTTTCCTATGATTTTTTAAACGTGGGTAATAAAATGCTGCTTCGGCCGTTTTACTTGAGAATCACACATATAATAAACGGTTATTTAGTTGTTTTCTGTCCGTAATGTGCTACAGATCTTTAAATTGTCCGTTAGACAAGTAACTGTATTCAGTTCTTCATACATGACGTTAGGAATAAAGTTTTACATTGTTGTGTTTTTATATCTGATTTCAGATTCTAGTATCAGCCATTTGGGGTTGTCTATGCTGTACGTTGCAGACTTGGCCTAGAACATCCAAGCTGTGGTGAAAGAAGTGGGGCATTATGGGTGACCAACTCTCATTTTTTGCAAGTAAGAGTATTTACCACATCGATACTCATTATGTACAGCTAAATCCTAGATGTCGATGAACCCAGGTGTTTACTTCTGTAGTAGTAGTAGTAGTAGTAGTAGTAGATAGTTTGTTCTGTTTAGTTCTGTAATTTACTTGAGGAAACAAAATCTGTTTTGGCTCACTCTCGGTCGTGTCATAATAGTATTACTTTAGTTTATGTTGATTTATATACAGTTTTTTTAAAGTTACGGGGCTCCACCTCTACAAATTAGTTACAAATGGTTGTATCACATTCCGTTATCCAGCTTATTGGTGTTTACAAATGACGTGTGGGACTTAATAATAAAGAAGAATAATAATAAGAGCTAATAGAATCACAATAATATGAATTATATTATTTAGTTACATTATAAGTCAATGTTTTCTTAATTCAGGCACTATAATATGATATATTATGTTATGGATCTTTTATTATTCGTTATGGAAGTTTTTATGTATTAGGTAGTGCTCAACGTTTCAACATTGTCATTTTATATTCCGTGTTTAGATAATGTAAAAGCATATAATAAATATATGCTCCTGTTCCTGCTCTATATTATCAAATGAAAATGTTTCATGTAAGTTCAGTAGAAAGTATATAAGTTGGTCTGTGTTGGCCGTCTTAGTATTTTAGACATTTAGTAGTTTATAAATTTAAAGTGTCGGGGCGAGTAGAATAAAATATTCAGCTAATAGCTCGATGTATTTATTGGCCATTATAAAAATGAATATATGAAATGAGACTTTAGTACTCCCCATAAGTTAGGTAAAAAATGTTAAACCACTTTTTTGAATAACACAATTCATGAAAAGTATGCTGTGTAAATATAAATTTGCAGTGTTTTTATGTAAGCAGAGTGACTTTTTGAAATACATACCTATAAAAGTATTACTACACAGTTTCAAATGTGTTTAATTACTCAAATTATTGTAAGTTTGTAGGTGTATTGCGTTTGTGAGAGAGTATTGTAAGAGCTTTCATTCATCTCCCTGAAACAGAAATACAAAGAGTATTTGCAGCATATTTTGACAGCGCTAATTAAGCTACTAGCAGCCTGCTTTGCAAACTTGATGCGATTAACCTGAATGCTCCATAACCGCATATCATACATACATTTATTCTGAGGAGCTTGAAAGGGAAACGGAAATCAAACAAATTGAACAGTGGGATCCTTTGGAATATCCAGAATGGTTTTTGTTGGAATTGGAGTTGAATGTTGCCATTTGTCGAATTCAGGTTGGTTTCACTGAGCACATGGTGAATATGAGTGGAGGAGGAGCGACACAGTTGAACATATGAGAATGCAAGCACCCGTCAGTTTTCCGATAATCGTTTCAACGTTCTCATTGCCACATATGAATTTACATTACTATATTGCATTACACTACATTGCTCATTTACACCACCTGGAACCAAGTTAAAATTGAAGCGGCAAAATGAGATGGGTCGTTTGTCTAAAACTCTTTCAAGTGTCTCCCGATATCGCATCTAAACTAGTTGACACGTTGAGTGAAAAAGTGGGTGAGTGCAATAAATAATAGACAGTAAAAAACCCGGAAAAATTCACTCAGTTTCGGATTTTTGAATGTGGAGTGCAAGAAGGAGCGAGGCGAGTTAGTTGCCGATGCCTTGGTTCAGAAAGAAAGAAAAAATGATGTAAATATGATGAACTTGGTCCAAGAAAACAGGAAACTGGTCAAAGGTTTTCATTGTAACGAAAATATTTCTGAAGATGACCATATGGCGGTGTTAAAGAAAAATTTGCTGAAAACAGAAGATTCCGCAACGGAAAGTTAATGATTCCGTACAAACGTACAGGGGAATTAATTTACTTGATTTTGAGCAACGTGCAGTCTACCTCTTTCCAATGTTGAGAAAGCACAAATCTGACATTGACTTTTGGCTTGAAAACTGTGTGTACCTTAAGAAGTGCAAACAGTTTTTTGGGGGCATGATTTAACAGGAATGGTGGGGAAACCGATTATACGCGACGGAGGACTTCCCAAGTGTAATCATTAAACCTTCTGATGGGGACATGTGTTGTTTTCTCTGACCAACAAGAAGCTACATCGCTACATGGTCTTGTCAATCATCATCACCGTCAAATCCGTCAAGCGTGATGCTGCTCAGTCCTTTTGATGTAAATGAGCTCACACAAATGTATGTTAGTCCTTTTCCTTCCATTACCTTTTTTTAAACTTCTTTTTATTATTAAATTGAAGGCTATAGTCACGTTTAAGTTTTGGGTAGGTAATTTCATGATCGTGTGATGTTCTACAACGCTATAAATGTTGTTGTTATCTCTTATTTTGACAAACATGGTGACAGACGTCAGATTCCCATGAAAGGAAAGCGAAGCCAGAACTGGTAAAATGATAGTTTTGTTTAAGTGGAACAAGCAAAGCACGAAATAGTCGTTGCAGTCTACTTGCCTTACCTGTGATAAGACAAGCTGTTAATTTATAATTTAGATGGGCACACACTCTCTTGAAATGATGAGTGGAGAGCCACACTTTTTCAGAGAACCGTTGCCACTGTCTGTCTATTTACGTTAATGTTGGAGAAAGTAGAGAATAAGAGCGTGTTCCAACTGTCATGCAACCTAACCACTTTAGATCGAGGCAAAATCGGAGCAATTTCCCAACATATTGTAGTTTATGAAAGTAAAAGTTTAAAAAAGTTTGTTATTTTCTGAACCAATTAATTTCTTATGAGACTTTCTTACGAGACTACTGGATGTACCTCATCCCATAATGTACCTTTCTACTTTTTTGATAGACGACAGCGAGAAAGAAAAGTGGAAAAATTACATGAATATATATGAAGAAACCTTAGGGCGAGAATCGTGATGAGGTTTGGTTTGCTTGTTACAGAGTTGCTAGTAGTGGTTTGGTAAAAACGTGGCTGTAGAACAGTGTACAATTCGAATTAATACGTGATGCTTGCCTTCTGCCAAAGCAAATACCTTTTCAATTCCATACAAAATATGTACATATGTATTCCAAGCAGCGAACCAGAAAGAACCTTGTTTCCGTGACCCCATATAACTTATCTCCGAACTCATCCTCCGCCTTGACCTAAGCTATCGACTGGTCAAGTCAGAATTTCAAAAAGTCAATCAGTTCGAAAGTTATCGTGCCCACAGACAGACAGACAGACAGACGACGCGTACCTAAAGGTACATAATAAGTATGTAAATCCTTGTTCAAATAAAATTAATATAATGCATTTATGTGACTGCTCCCATATACCAACTATATATAGAAGACAAGTCCCTTGTTCTTTCACATGATAGTAGTATATTATGCTACATAAAATACTCATCGAAAGAACAAGTATCTCCAAAAGACACAAGAAGGTAGGAGGGGGAGCAGAGTGTACACATTGCTTATGAGAATTGTAAAGCTGATGGGAATGAAAAAAGTTTTTACATCATCATCATTTCATACTTTCCACATCTCATGAATTCTGACGGCTACCGTTCAGACTGGGGAAAAAGAAAAGTTTTCTTTATCTCTTTTATGCGAATAATATCTCTCCCAAAGAAAGTGAACATGGGTCTTCCTTTTGATACCGTTTGCATAACAAACATTTTCCCTTCATATCATTATCCCTTGATACGGTGCATACTTTTCCAAGAAAATCCGTTGAAAGTGAAGCCAGACTTTATTTTCTTTTTGCAGAAGATGAATTCCTGTTTCATTCAATTCCGCAATTGCAAATCCAAGTGATAAATCGGCCTATGCAAAAACGTATTTTTCTTTTTATCTGTGTACGCACAGGCGAAAACATTGGAGTAAACAATACTTTGGAGGTAAAATGGAAATAGGAGAAACACAAACTCCAAAAGTGGATTTGTGACCCTAATCCTGTACTTGTTATTCCAGAAGTTTAACCTTACGTTATACATATTACATCTCAGCTACTCAGAGGATTTTTTTCTTGTGGGACAAAAGTTTTTGAATGAAACCAATGTTTCATTCATACAGCTAGACGTACTCTGGGGAACTCGGAGAATGCTGAGTTTGAAAAATTTCCTTATATTTGCAAAGCACAAAAAGTCACTTTAATATCCGGTATGGCCAAGACCAACAAAAGTTCAAAACATGCTTGTTCAGGGTATCAAGTATCAAGATATGAATAAGTGAAAAAATACATACATGCAAACTTATGTACACAACGAAACCAACAGGGTTCGAGAGAAAATGTAAAATATCCCGTTTCGGCTGACTCGGTATATTTTTGAGAGAAGGTATACATTTCGAAATGTACACAACCAACCGCAATAGATTCGAGTGTTGCTTGACCTCGCGGATTCTTTACATGAAATGTATTTCACACATTTGAGAGGACTTTTCCCATGCAAAAAATCCAAGCGAATGTGCTCAAGTGGAAAGAATCCAAATGAATTCGGAGCCTTTGCCAGAAGCTTAGATGGAACATTACATCAATGCGTGTTGTAGTAGGTACTTGTGTGCGTGCGTATAGTATAGATAAGGCTTGGGTTTTAGGCAGGGTTTTTGGTTCCCTTAAAACTTGTGATTTAGTATTCCAAACTGCATCACTTCAACCATGAAATGAATGGACCACTTAACTTTTTTTGGTAGGACTAGCCCACCATAAAGGTTACAAAAGGAATGAGGAAATATAAAGTTGTAAACGAATAAATACTGGTAAGGGTGTCCTTCACTCGACCATGAGATATAGCAACTATGTACCATATCACTGTTAGGGGAAACTGTCAACTTTCAAGTTCAGCGAGACTCCAGGACTTTCACCACCAAAAATAAGTACATGGATCACCACTACCAGTTTTACTTTGCCAAAGACTCTGAGCTAATTATCTGGCTGATTTCAACTCTTACTTGGAACTGGTTCCTCCCCAGCGTCTCTGCAAGCAAGTTTCCAACACCTTTATTGAAGACTATACCCATTGGTTTAGTTCCCGTACGAATCAAGTGGATTTTAGAAACAGGTCTGACGACAGCGTTGAATATTACTTCTGTCCCGAGAGAAAACTATTGATTGAGCATTCAAATCAGCAATGACACAACTCATGCAAGATTTTCTCAATAAATTCGGAAAGGTTTAAGAGAATTGTCAGAACTTTGGGGAGGCTGGAATACAAAGAGTTTATTGATGTCGGTTTAGAAGGAAATGTAACAAGCAAGGAAATGATCGTCATGGCCAAGTTAAGAAGGCTTAACCTCACTGTCGAGTTGGAAAATGTGAAAATATACAGCAAAAATTTTGCAGGATATTATATTGCCCCCAAGCAATGTTTTGGGACGCTAGCTGGACTTGAAAATGGTATTCTTTTGGAAAAGGAAACAATTGCGGAGACGAGTGGTGTCAAGAACCTGTTCCTCATTTAGCATGGGGATATTCGTCTTTGCAGCTCCACAGCTATTCCACACCAATCTGTTGTAGTCAACTCACATTCATTACGCAAACCTCCAATCTTTACTCGTACGTAATGCAGCTATCATGAGTGTTCCGTATTGTCACGTTCAAATCGGTAAATTTTATCTTCAAACTGTCGTATATGATGCCGATGAGTTGGGAAGCGTTTTAGCAGAGATGAGAATCGTGGAAGACGGCATAGTGACAATCAATGGCACTATTGTAGGCAACAAGGAGTACCAAAGACAAGTGCATTTGAAGAAAGTTGCAATAATTTTGGGACGGTTACATGAATATCTACGCAGTATCCAAATACCTAAAGCTTTAAATGGTGCTGGAATACACATTAGTTTGGCACCTGGGGTTGTAGTCCGTAAATTATTAGTGTCAGAAACCTAGCCGGAAAAGAAAACTGATGAGATTTCAAGAGAGCTAGCAGCCTGCTTTACAAACTTGAGGCGACTAACCCGAATTCTCCATTACCATACATCGGTCATTTATTCTGTGGAGCTTCAAAGTGAAATGGAAAGCAAACCATTTGAGAATTGGGATCCTTTGGAACATCCAGATTGGCTTTTGTTGGAATTTGAGTTGAATATTACCATTCGTCCAATTCAGGTTGGTGTCGCTAAGCACATGATGAACATGGATAGAGGAGGAGTGACACATTTGAACGTGGGAGAAGGTCAGACATCCGTCATTGTTCCGATGTTCGTGTCAACGTTATCGACTAGAGATTGAAAGATTTGAACTCCATGTTTACCATAAACTTCAACCTTCTCACTTTCACCATTGGAGGACTGCTAAACAAGAGGTTGTATACCCTGCCGTGCCGAAGAGACAACAAAATTAGTCAGGAGCTTCCTCAAATTCACGAAACCAATTAGAATGTATGAAGCTGAAAGGAGTTATCATGACGCTGCTGGAATACAGAGATTTCTATGAGGCTTATGATGTACAATTATTATCGTCAAGAAAAGCACAACCATGTCCTTAAAGTCTACGAAATTGAAAATGGATGAGGTGTCCAATGGATATTGAAAAATTGATATATACGTCTGAACAGTAACAAAAATTTGGAGGGGCAACATGAGATGGATTGTCTGACAAAAACTTCTCCAAATTCTTCCAAACATCGCTGGTGAACTATTCAACCGGTTTAATGAGAAGGTGGTTGAGTTCAACAAGTATAATTCAGATGCAAACCTGGACAATTCACTCCCTTCCGCCTTTTGAGTAGCGAATGCAAGAAAAAATTACATGGCCTCATTGCCGATGCTTTGCTATAGGGAAAAATTGATTTAATTACAATAAGTTTAACTGAACCTTGCATGGAGCTAGTAAAAGACTTTATCGTTGACGAAAATATTGCTAAAGGACATCACAACGCTGTTTTGGGCATGAATGGGATAGAACGAGAAATGGTGGAGATTTTGTTGATAATATCAGGATATCTGCGTCGTGGAGTATTATTCACAGCTCCAACAAAGCGGTGGCTAGTAGAATGTAGAACCTACAGAAGCAATCAGAAACTGGCTGAAATAATTCAAAAAGGGTTTGTACGTGAGGAGCATACATTTGATCAGTTGATTGAATATTACACAGTTCTGGTACAAAAGCAGTGCGAAAAGAACATCCCCGACCAAACATTTCTGTGTAGCATGCTGGAAGAAGAACAAGAGAAAGAACTCAAAGCCTGAACAAGAGGAGGACGTCAGCGTGGAAAGACTCCACGTGCCGAAGAAATAAACCCAAATTTGGACCCAAAAGATGAATTGTGTGTAAACCTGGGTGGGTAACTCTCTAGCAAACCTGGAATACTGAGTTTAGGCAATATCTTCAAAAACATCCCGTGTGGACTACAATTCAGCCAGGTTGGTTGGAGAAATCAGTAGTATGTAGCGCAAGATTCTGTGAATGTAGTCAAGAAACCTTCTGGTAGGGATAGTTTTCTCATACCGATAAGCTACATCATTCCATGGTCTCCACCATCATCATCTTCAAATATTTTGCTACCAAGTCCTTATGAAATCAATGAGCTGGTGCCACTTTTCCAGAGTTAAAATCTCGAATCCCGAAATTCGGTGAGAAGCGTTAACTGCGGGGACTTGAACTGTATTAAACCTGACGCAGATTTTGTGCCTGTGCAGATTAACCTGCTGAAGATGATTCTCGAAGAGACAATAGAGATAAGGAAGCCGGAAGCTCTTCTAGGAATAGGGATCGTGATCGCAATCCAACATAAAGTCTGGCTTGGGTGAATGTGCAATGTTGGACGGAGAATAAGAATGGTAGGTAGTGGTCTGGGGTGAAGTGTGAAAAATTTGAACTTTAGTATTAACAGAATGTAGTTGAGTATTGAGGTTGTGAACTTTGAGATGTTCATATCGTGGTTAGTGTTGGAGATTGGAGAACTCTTTCAGTGCGGAAGTTATATTTGTTATGAATTTGCATAATAAGGTGCTGTGAAATAATCCTTCTACGACGTGAAGTCTTAGGTTTCAGAGATAACAATGACAGCTATCTTTTCCGAAAGGTTGTGAAAGTAGTGTAGCCCCAGAAGCACTGTGTTTAACGTGTATTTAGACGTGTATTCAACGGTAATTAGTAATAGTAATCTTTGCTATGATGAGTGTAATAACAAAACTTTGAATTACTGGTAGCTAACCTTGAGATATGTTTTTCTACTAATTTTGTTTCTATTTTGTTGTTGGTCCAGCACAGAGGAAACTTTAGCCCATCCCTCGCCCATCGCTTGCCCATGAATCTAGTTTTGGAGGTTAAGTATTATGTTTAAAATAGGTTAAGTTATATATAGTTATGGTAAAATGCAGCAAAAATAGTAGATGTTTATGTATCATATGTATGGATAGGTGCAATTGAGCCCAAAACCTCCAACCGGAATTATTAGGCCTCAGTTGGGAGCGGGTTTGTGGGAATCAACGACGTTAACGGGAAATGCAACTAATTAGGTGGGAATTATATTGTCCAATTTTGAAATTGTTGGTTATCATCCAACAGCAGTAAGGTGCGGTGACAGTTGTCGATTATCACCAAAAAGTTGTGAGTAAATATATGGATACTATGGAGGGAGAGAGGCAGTGTAAAGTTGTTAAGCACAGTGAGATTAAGCAGAGTGAGTTAAGCACATTTTATCAGAGACTTTGTAAGACGGGTGTAGTAAGGAAATATTAAAAATCCCAAACAATAAAAATGTGAACAGTTGAAGTTTTTTTATAACTAATAATAATAAATTTTTTCCTTTTAGCAAATGCCCGTTCAGATTTATTGCGAGCTTCTGAAGCCTGACGACTCTCCTCGAAGTGATGTGACATTGGCTGTTGTAGCTCGAGTAATTTTTATCAGAGACAACGACCACGACATCAGCCAAATTGGAAGTAGCTGTTAACCCTTGCACAAAACTCAGCGTATTCCTCCTCCGTCTGTCCTCTTGTATCTTATCTTATCTTATCCCTACTATAGATACTATGACTGTGATAATTGAGTCAAGAAAGAAATTAATGTAGCCGTGTCAGTCCACACTATTAAACGTTTAAATTGTTCTGTCAGTTTCGATGAGGAATGCGTATACAAATGTGTATGAAATGACATCCAATGTATTTTTATCTTCATCCTAAGTGAAAGAAGCAAAAGTATTCAGATAGGAGAGCAAAGAGTAGGCTCAGTCGACATTTTTCCTGTGCTGCGACTGGGACCTGAAAAAGTCGTTGTTCTCTAGCGTAGTTTTCTTTGGGATTATTTTGCGTATTCTGAGATATCAAATGACTAGTATTTTGTTTTAGTCGTTGTACACCACTGGTGTCTAGTTTAGCAGTAATACTGAAGTAAATTGAGCCAGCTGATTGTTCTAGTCAAATTTAAATAATTTAATTTAGGTAGGAGGAAGAATGGGTGCTGAAATTTGGTAATTACTTGCACCGTGTGTAATGAGACGCTGGCTGATGTTGAGAATACACGCGTTGTCGTCGCCAATCCTGTTTGTGGACATTGCGGACATCATTCCTAGACTGTAGTGGTGCTTGGTTCCGGAAGTCTACACGGACTGTCAGACAATGCGGCATGGACTGGCGGCTGGGATGTTGATGTTAATGAGTAAGTAAAATAATAAAGAGTTTTGCAGATATTTAGTTCCTTACGTCTTATGTGTATAAGATATGATCCGTTATGATTATGGGCTTGGTCATTTGTCAGTTAAAACAACAGTGTAATCTTTTTGTTGCAGCTTGGATGGTAAATGTCCGGTATGTAGTAGGAACTTTAGATTAAACTTCGGCATCCAGTTGTACTTGAACACGGAGGAGGAATTAGAAGTTGCGGCTCAAAAGAAAAAGCTGGAAGCAGACTTGGAACCAAAAAAAAATGGGCAAACCGTTTCCTTACAATCCGAAAACTCATCTTTAACATCCCAAAGCGTCTCTCTCCAGGACGAGAATGAATCACTAAAGTTAAAATGCACATCCCTGGGAAAGGCTCTCGCTAATGCGACGATTATCTCAAGAAAGCTCATTAGCCAACCAACCGTAAATTGGAATCCTTCAACTTCAATCGCCAGATCGAATTCTTTAAGGTCTGCTAGTGGGAATCAAAGTCAAAGTCCCAGTAGCGCATCAGGTCCTGTATTCTTCATATAGTCCTATAAACTTCACCACACAGCCACACTACCGTCACCTACTTCTCGAAAACCCTCCACTCGGGTGGGAGCATCAATTTGGACTACCAGAGTAAGTTTCTTGGCATCGGATTCAGGCAAGAAAGCAAAAAAAGACGCCTGTGATGTCAACCGTTAGAACAAGAGATAGGTATGACTAAAGAACGTTAAGTTCATTTGGTAGTTTGTTAACTGAGTATTTTTAAAAGGATTAATTTTTTCTTACAGTTTACATAGAGCCTAGCCAGCTTTAAAACTCCAGTAGGCCGTCCCGACCTGAGAGAGATACTGAAAAACGGATCAGCTTATTCCCAAGAAACCCCAACGGCAAGTGCTTCAACTTATTCTGGTCCTGTAACACGGTCACTTGATCCGAGTCCTCAAGCAACACAACACTGACACCGACAAGTCGATTGGAAACGGCAGCACAAGCAAACCGGAACTGGATGATAAATCGAAGGCAATAAAGCGAAGCTCATGGTTGATGATGGTGATAAAGTAATTTCTTTATACAGAACATAATCATAACATGTTACATTTTTTTATCTTACTTTCTAAACGTTGTCACAATAGGTCTGTGATGGATTTAAGCATTTTTTCCTTTGTCATTTTGTATATATAGCTAATTCTTGTGTATAGCCACAGTGTTTGGTGATTGATGAATTTTGTCATGGTAAATGGATAAGGAGTCCTTATTAAGGACACGATGATAATATTATTAGTGGCATGAGTGTATATAACTTACTAATTTCTTATAACTTATTTTGTATGTTTGTGAACGCTTAAAATATGAATGGTATGAATATGCTTGAAATGAACTGACTGAGACTGTACTAAGTGAACCAATCATATCGTAATACTTGAACTTGAAACATCGATACTTTTAATTGACTATTGGAATAAATTCAAATACTCGAAATCATCATAAAACAAATGGTATTATTGGGTTTTATTTGACTTGTGGTTAGAGGCATTGTTGCCCGAACTTGATTCTAAAGATGTCTAACAAAGAATTTGCATACGTACTTTCTTTGGATTTATCTTAGGATGGATGTACTAGAACATAACGTAGTTTTATCATCTCTTTAACATTATAGCTCTATTTACGTGGAGTCTGATTTTGCTGTAGGTTCGAACTCAAAAAGTGTGGCATGCGTTTCTTGTATTTTCTTCAGCTCATCAACCAGGTCCATATGCTGAAAGAGGTGTAGCTCCTTTGAAAATTTTTCTAATAGAGCTAACCTAGACTCATTAGTTTCACCGTAATAAAAGTTTGTTTGTACTGCCAAAAAGTGGGTGTCTTGAGAAGAAAAGTAATTATTCAAAATGAATCAATGTCTGAATACCGAATAAATAGTTAAATTTTAATCCATCACATGTGAAATAGGAAAAATAGCATGAATTTGTTGTTTCTTTATCTTTATCGTTACTTTATCAGTTATTCTGCACGCAGCAGTACCAAATCTGTTCCACTCTTCAAATCCGTGTAATTAATCAATCGAAGGGCTACAGGCGCAGACTCTTGATGAGTTTGGTACAGAATTAGAGGCGTGAAATGAAACGTGTTGTCATCAAACTGCATGAAGAAAAACTCGTAACCATCTTGTCTGGGCAGAGGCATAACAAACTGCAAAATTATCATAATGAATCAGTTAACCCTTCCGTTAAAGTCCGATATAAATTCAACCTCGACTCAAGTAAGTATGGACTAACCAGTTTATGAACAGATGGCAAACTCTTCATTTTATCAAAAATAACTCCCGACATCACGGCTCCCAGCAGACCTTCTTAATGACGATGAAAGTTTTTGCCACGAGTGTAATAGTTAGACAATCTTTAAAATTCCAGCATCAACCAAAACCAAGAGCAATGTTAATTTCATGAACAGTACTGACCACTTACATTTACTACATTATCCCTATCCATATTTACGAGGGAGACCACGTGCATGACATCGTTAATTGACTGCAATTAATTAAAACCATTCGTACTTAGTTCGTGCATACAAATAAATTTCAATATCAAATTTTTGTCACCTTTTCCTTTGTAACCGATTGTAAAAGTAAAATACCCGAGGTTTTCGGGAAATTTTTTCTGCGGTTGTTAACCTCTTAATGTGATCTTGTTTCTTATCATCAAGCTCCTCCAATCTCGCAATTAAATCTCGTGGATCAGTCCTGCAACATTGCATAATTGAAGCTAAAATTTAAATTAAATCATGATATTAAGGTTGGTTATCAGTATGGAACGTTCTACTCACGTTTCCAACTTTTGCAGTTTCTCCTGGTACTTTTCAAAATACTCACTTTTGGACTGGAGACCTTCCTTCAGTTGATTCAATTTGTTCAAAGCTTCCTCATCCAATTGAACCTGTGTAGGAGGAGGTTTCTGACTATCATTAGAAGAACTGGGGGTTGAGGGTCCGTTTGCATAGGACATTGCTGTGAAAATACTTCGTTCTTGTTGACTCAAAGTCCCTCTCTGAAAATTATTAGCGACATTAACCGGAAGAGTTTGACGTAATGCGCGATCAATGGAATTCCTCATGGCATATAATTCTGAATGAGACTCATAACTACTCGACGACATTCTGGGTGCATTGTGGTAAATATTTTAACCTCCTTTTAGTAACAACAACCTGGGCAGATGTGTAATGTTCCACCACCACCACCACCACCTCCAACCTTCACCTTTCGTCAAGATCGGGTTAAACAGAATCAGAAAAATTCAAAGTTGTTAAAGAATATAGTTGAAACAAGCATACATGATAACCAATAACATACCTTTGATAAGCACGGTGTTCAGAATAGCTCCAAGTTGTAAACTGTGTAAAATGTGACTAAAAACATTTCATGTGTTGTCATAAAAATCATGTGAAACTCATCCGCAAGAATTTACAATGTAACACAATACCCCTTCATCTTATGTATATTTTTCCAGCAATAAGAGTTGTTTCTGTGCGTTTTCTCGTGCTACTTTATCCTATCCTTTTTCAGTAAGGAATCGATGTGTGCGGTCTATGAATATCCGTGCAGAGTTAGCTTATCTCTGCTGGCTCGAGTTGGCTGTGAGTCGGACACGGAAGAGGAGAGGTTCATTCAGCTGAGCTAAAAGTGCATTAAGGCCTTGTGCATAGCCTGTCATCATCATATCGTGGATATTGCGGACGGAATGGCTTTGGCTTAGGCTTACGTATAAAATGAAAACTGATTTAATTTTTTTCACTTCATGATATGTGGAGGGTGCTCTTGTTGTTGAAATTATTAAAATGACAAGAACTGCTGAAGTTTTGGGATGAGTATAGGAGTCAAACGCACTCTGCACTCTGCACTCTGCAAACGCACCTGACACATTTTGTTGTTGCCACCGCTCTCGGGTGTTTGTAAAATACTTTGCGGTGATGCCGAGGTGAGTGTCCTGATGATGATGATGAAGGATCTAGAGAGTAAGATGATGGGTGTGAATCCGGTGTGGATGATCCAGCAGCGAATATATCGCCAGAGCTGGATTTTGTCTTGATAGAAAGTGGACCCTCACTCTCACTCAAAACTCAATAGAATGGAAATATAACATCTTTACTGATTTTAAACAACGTACCTTTCTTTCGTGTCTTGATCCTCTCCATCTACATTCACCTCACCGGACGAACAAACCTCTTGACTTTTACCCCCCGAGGAAGGGCTGATCGCGCCAGTGCTCAGCAACTTGTTTTTTAATGCAGCTATTTTCGAACCCAGGGAATGCTCAGCATTCCATTCCCATTAAGAAATATGAGCTGGAACCCGATCCAAGGTTTCGCATTGTCCCAGATGATGTAGTTGTACTATTGACTGATGGTCCTTCCACATCCCAGCTATTGTCGTTGATCATTGTGGTGACCATCAGAATTGAAGTCGAAATTCATAGTGTCCACAGAAATATCCAGTTATTAGCCGTAGACAATGATCTTTTAGCCTTGGTATCAATCTGGCTGCGAACTACTTTCGAACGTTTCACTGCAGACGAAAGAAGGATAAAATGGATTTGGGTAGATTGTAAAGTGTATCAGACGTAGCACAATGGTTGTTTTTGTTTTGACAATCCACTTAATGAATGATGAGTATATGTATGATGATGCAGGTGCACATTCAAATGACATACATACATACATACATAAAAATTTAAATCAAGTTGTTCTGGAACTTTAACTTCCGTCGATCTTTAAAAACCAGCTGGATCGTTCACAGCTCTTCAAATAGTTCGGCTACTGACGTGATACCAATTTTATTATTAAAATCAACTGCATCTCACTCAACGTCTGACTTTTTATGGAGTAGGATGATTCTGTATGGACTATTTTCTCATTTGAATACAAGATATTCCAGTTGAAAGGAGCTCCTATATACAAGGCAAGCTATGCTGTTATCTTGTTCTTCGTTGTTGGAGATAACAACATGAAACAAAGTACAAATGTCTTTAGCACACAGAATTATACTCTTCTTCTCAAATATTTATCTTTCCTTGGACACTCTTACAAAGCAATAAAAGGTTCTACAAGCTGGTATTTAGTCGGCATTACCACTACTAAATATTTGCTTTCTTGTTCACAAAAGATCTTTCAGAAAGAAATTGATGCATTCTTACTTTTATGCATACTCAAAATCACCCCGCTTAAACACTTGTGTAAACTTCCAATAGTCAATGGTATCGTAAATGAGTTAGTTAATTTGGATAATTAATATAATGTAACATGACACAAGCTCGTAATCGTAAATTAATGAAGTTTTTTTTTCCAATGTTCGCATGATGGGAAATATCTGGATATTAAATCAGTAGAAGTTGAAGAAAATAGTATTTCCAGTCTTTCTTTGGTTAAGGACGATGAACGACTGAACCAAATATTTTTCTCCAGCTTCAGTTCTTCCAGAGTAAAAAAGTGAAAAGATGCCTAGACTAGACTCTTTTCCTCTTGGTGAAAATAAATCCGTGAGTGTTTGCTGTAGATAAGGGGAAGCAATCCCATTTAATACATACTCAATTTCACTTTCTACATCCCGGACTACCCGTACCATACCAGTCATAACCTGGAATCTTCAGAGCAAGAGTGGCAAAGTCGTTCCAAGAGTATCAATTTCAGATTAGCCTATACATACAAATCAAAAGTTACAAGTTTACTTTTAACAATGTGGTTTGGTTTGCTTTTCCCGTTTCCATTCTATTTAAGCTCGCACGCGACTTTCCTTTTATATGGAGTTTGGAAGGAACTATTATGTAGAAGGTACAATAAATATTGCTACTGTTCTTTCCCTACTTTTCAACAGCTCTGGAGTTTTTTAAGCATCCCATTAGCATATTATCTTCCTTTCCCAACGACGGCATCATCACAACCCTATTCAGCATCGTTCTCATGAGTCCTTTTTCCCTCATCTCTCTGCTTTTCACTTCAACCAACTGAGTGTTCATAATGAAATCTCGGGTCGACCAACTTCCCTTTCTACCGGCAGCACGAGCCCTCTTTTTCCATCATCTTCTTTTGTATTTATCCGTTCCTCGAGAAAATGTTACATGGAATTGGATGCATTTGCAGGTATTCCACACGCGTGCTCACACGTGCCTTCACCATCACACCATCAAAACTCAATGGAGGAGTATAAAGTGAAACGTACTATTTATCCAGGAATCTTATCATTCTAAATGGATTAATTTTTGAAAGTTGCTTGACTTGGCTTACATTTTAAGCCCTTTGTGCCTGGTTTGTTCACGATTGATTTTTTCAGTGTGGAAGCCATAATTTGTTGTGAATTTATATTTATATAGAGTTAAGCATTTTATATAACATGTCTCATTTTGCCCCGGAAGCTAAATAAGCACCCAATCGAGTGAGGAAATAATGTCAAGTCAGAATCTAAAGCCCAGCTGGTCCCCCAGCAGACAGGATTAATTTCTACTCTTTGAATTTTTTACAGATTTAAATTAAAACTGTCTTAAAATTAATGAAAATGATGATGTATGCACCCATAACAGCCACTGTTAGATCACGCTTCCTTCTTCTAAAAGCCGGTTCATTCCGTCATCAAAGGTGTTTGGGGAGAACAGGCTATTTTCTCATGAAGATGGGATTTGTATGGTTTTTGGGATGTGTACTCTATCTCATTTTTGTTTACGAGGTTGGAAAAAGTTCACAACAAAGTCTACCTTGTAGCCACCAGCTCATTCACATTCAAGACAAATTGCAACAATGATGTTCATATATTGTTTTGTAGAAACTTTTTCTAAGTTAACGCTGTTAGATGTAGGTACGCAGATTAGGTACAGCGTTGCTACTTACTCTTTTGCCAACAACCATGTAGGTCTTCTCCAACTAAAATA